>CAWUFW010022137.1:0-102856 GCA_963921515.1 Calotriton arnoldi | reverse complement strand
GCGCAGCTGTGTTAGTATGTTTTGTCTAGATGGTAGGAACTGAACAGAACAGAATAACAAGGAGCATTGTTCATGTGAAAGGCACAAAGCCTTGTACAGCAAAGTCATGTAGTAACGTGCGCAAAAAGCAGCATCATGGTTGCCGCGCTCTAGCTAAGTTAGCAATGTCGACAATGACCCTAATGGCCATATAACACCTCTACGGTCCCCAGGAATTGTCTCTCATGAGGACTTGGGTGAAATTGGAGCTGCTGAACCTCTTTGTGTGGTTGTCTTCAACTCCCAGGGGACGTTGCCCATGTGCAGGAGTGGCTTTGGAGAGAAGGCCTCAGGCATGCCCCCTCCACATAAAAATTTATAAGATCTTCTAGGGGAGCTTTAAAAAAAATACAGCAGAGCTCTAAACACTCCTTTTCCACCCCGCCCGCGCGGAGCCATGTTTTAAGGGCTGTTTTGTTTCTAGCCCCTTAGGGCTGATATGGACCTATTGGCTTTGTGGTGCTCCTGGTGACCAGCTCTGGCCACCAGGAGAATGTTCCTCAGGCTGCGGATGCTCTCTTCTGCTTGGAGGACATGTTCCATAGCCCCTCCACAGACAGCAAGACGAACACCCTCCCTGCCACACTCCCAGATCCGACTGCTTCCTGGCTACTTGAAGAGCAGGAGGTCTGGCCTTCCTCCTTTGTTTCTCTGGGCAGGTAAGTAACAGATGCAGGTCTCCAAACCTCCCCTCTCTTTCCCAGGATCTGGGTCAAGCACTGTTAGTGGCTTTATTGTGGGGAGAGGCCGTTGATCCTTCTGCTGGCTAATAGAGTAATTAACTTGACCCAGTGGGGGGGGAGGGCAAATCTGATTAAGGCTGATCCAGGAAAATATTAAAATTCACAAAGTGCCATAAGGTATGTAATTGTAACGAAAGTGACTGTTGATCTACACTCAAGATACATGACTACCCTAACAATTTGATACCTCATTAAACCCTGTAGGCCTAAGTGGGATGAAAGTATACTTTGGTGAAGATTTTGCCTATAATGTCTAATTAACCACAGACTTTTAGTAAGCACTACAGATCTACCCTTTTAATTCCCACTCATTTCACAAAGCCTATCTCTGGTCAGCACCAATCCTTGAAAGTTCCTTTATGAAAGATCCACATGTGGGTTGTGCAAGACAGTAGTCTCACACATGGAGCCCTTATAAGTGGGCACACACATGTGCTCACTTTTTTGGTTTCAACCACACCAGAGCCTCTTATCCTAGCTGCGCAGAATTGACCCTATGTTAAAATGTGGACAATGGTGTTTAACACTCTCAGTACATTGCCATAGAATTTACAGTAAGTGATACACAGGTGGTGAGTTGCACTCTCAGTAAAAGTCCAAAAACCAGATAGTCAAAAGCAAAAAATCGAGGTAGACTTAATTAGCAGAACCCCTTTCCTTTGCTCAGGTTACAATGTAAATGTATGATAATGACCCTACCCAGGGCCCCAGATCTTCTTGAATTTACTTGGGCAACTCCAGGCTATGCATGTAAGTTCTTCTATCCATGAATATCATACTATACCTCCCAGGCATTCCTCCTTTGGATCGACTGGATCTAAGCTCTAGCATTTTGCATTTAGGCTAAACCATACACACCAGGGTCCTTCCTCTAGAACCACCAAATATCCAAGTATTCCCAGGAGTATCAGCTCCAGCAAGAGTTCTACAATTTGTTTTAAAACCATTGTTAGTGGTCACCTGAAATCACATTGTTAACTCTGAATCACAGAATAGTCCCAAAACATGTGAAAGAAATTGCCCTTCTCCCCATGGCACCTAGGGCACTCAAATGATGCATTCTACCCCCTCCTACAGAGTTACTCAAGGGTGTAATGAATTCTGTCATGGTAAAGAAGTTGGATGAGGCAAAGTCTGGATGGAATAGGCAACTTCTGAAGGGCTAGTCACATATCTGTCCAGTCCTCCTCTATTGTGGAAACATTTCAAAGATTTCTCAAAAGGGACAAAGTTATTGTCAAATTAAAACATGATTTTCCTGTGTGCTAACTGAAATATCTGTAGCAGAGTGCTACTGTCACTCTTTAATAAGATAGCTAAAAGATTATTTTTTGGATCTCAGACAGTGACCACTATACCATAATATTTCAGCATCCCTAGCAACAGAAGGACAATTCTAACACAAAATTCACAGCAATTTTAAAATGATAATATAATACTAATAATTCATTATGAAAACTATTAGAAATATACCCACCCCTTCTATAATAAAAAATCAATAGGGCTGTTTAATATGCATCCATGCTTGGGTGCCCACAGCTTTTAAAAATGGTATCAGTGAGATATCCATGGGCAAGCCTTAGCACTGGGCCTCAGTCCTCCAAAAGTAGAAAAAGTGACAAAGTTAAAAAAATGTAAGTGCTGAAACATTTCCTTGGTCAGTCCTGCAGACCCTAGCTCTTTAGGGTAGAATTCTAGGTACCAGTTCTCTCTCCAGCTGCGTCATCTGATGGGTCGAGTTCTCTATGGTCAGCACCACCTTATTGGAGCTTTAGGAAGTGAATTTTGTGCCACAAAAGCAGGCAAAGGGAGGCCACAAACTGACCCTTGGAGAACAGTTCCAGTCCCTAAATGCCATCAGGAAACAGGAGTAATTGAATTCTTAAATAAGTCCTCTTCCTGCATGAGGAGTCAGGAACCAGGCAGGAGTCTTTTTTTTAGTGTGGTCTTCTTCTTCATCAGGTAGAGCCAGTCCAGGTCCATGAATTATCTGAGGTGGTAGTTGAGGTGCCAGATTTATCCTGTGCACTAGCCAGTAATTGGTGAAATTCTACCATTCAATTATAACAATTTTTTTGCAGTCCCCCACCTCCTTCTACAACAGGTTCTCTATGCTTTTCTGTAAAATTACTTAGGAGCCTCTGTTTCAAGATGATAGAATCCATTGACCACCAGGCAGGCCTTTCTTTAGCTCCTTACCCACTACCCTTTTAAATGAGCTCTTCCCTCGTGTGACAGAGTCTCTCCCAACTATGACCGGATCTTGGCTCTCTAAGATAGTCTTGGAAATGAATAGCAGAAGCCTTCCCTGGTATCTCCAAGTCAAAAGAGGTAGTGCTAAAGCTTCCCTTTGTTCTGTCAACTGTTCCTATTCGCTGCATGATAGTTAATTCTTGCTAACTGGGTCCAGAAATAAGAAACACATCTTGGATTATATAGTAGTAAAGGCAAATTTGATATATACATGGTACATATAATCAACTACTGCTGCAAACTCCTGATAATTAAAAAATAGTATTATCTAGACACAGAGCCCTGACAGTCGAAATACAGCTGTAAGCCAGTCAGCTTTGCACTGTTTGCTTTACAAATGGCATCTGATCAGTGTTGAGTACTTGATGCACATCGCTGTGCTCATGGGTTGTCACAACACAAGAGTCTTTTCATTTCCATTGGTTTCACATTGCTTTGCCTTAGTGTGTCCTATCAAAAGGTGACTGGCTAGGAAATCCTGTGCAGTTATTATTGATTAGGCAAGTTGTAAAGAAATTTGTGCTGGCAACTTTAGTAAAGGTCAATGGAAATGTCTTAA
The DNA here is from genome assembly GCA_963921515.1 of Calotriton arnoldi. Lineage (NCBI taxonomy): Eukaryota > Metazoa > Chordata > Amphibia > Caudata > Salamandridae > Calotriton > Calotriton arnoldi. The sequence continues at coordinate 99,262 of CAWUFW010022137.1, read as the reverse complement.
AATGTTTCCTTCTCCACTTACAGTTATAAATGGTGACTTCTCTAACAATGTCCTGTTGTGATACTGTGCCACATTCCAAGCCTGATAGTGGAACTCATGCACAGCAACTCAGAACTCACCAAAACAACATTATTTATCACCGTCCTTGAGATAACAGGTACTTAATTGAACAATACTTTCTCTTTCTGAAAATGACTTGATTAAACTCTACCTGAAACCCACTCACATCAACGGTACCATCCTTGATCTCATCATAGTTAACAAAGCTCATCAGTGACATTTGCAAATGACTGGTCACAATATGCTCAAATTCCCGTCTCCAAATCTGCAATGGGTGACCAACCTAAAAGACCAGATATTAGGATTTGGGCTGTAACAATTTAAATAATGTTGCTTCTTGCATTTAGTTGGATCTTCCTCTCCATACAAAGACCATTTTTTTTTTTTTAAATTTTTCAAAAACCTTTATTGTAAGATGTTTACGGTACATCTGTGTATGTAAAACGCAAATAAAATGTCTCATTGTATTACATTTCGGTAACACTTTCCCGCAACATTATATACACAGTATGAATATTCTCCCCCCTCCCAAATAACTTTAACTTCAGTCATAAAACATTAATTTGCAGTCCGGTTGCTAGCAAAGTATAATAGTAGCATATTGTACAGTTCAACACACTTTCCAATATATAGTAGTTGGTAACGATATGTATCACAGTGACAGCACAGATATCGCTAAGGCCTAGAACAGTGGTGATATCACCCCCCTCACCCTGGTTGTAAGAGCGAAGTCTTTTTGCAGCTGGTAATTCGATTTTTTTCCTCCCCCTCCGAGATTCTTTCTTAGTGCAGTACTAGTGTTCATTCAGCTCCCCTGGTGAGGTCTGGGATCTAGGCCTGTGTCTGGCTTCATTCTCCGTTGTTTGGTCTGTACTTTCCTGGTCCCTCTCTTGGTTCCCGTCCTGCTCAAGAAGAAAGGAGGTGAGCGGGCCCCAAATATTTTTAGGGTGGGAGTTAATCGTTAATAATTCTGCATAATGATGCATGTGATCTTGCCATGTAGTCATAGTGTGTATCCAGTCTTTAAACTTAGGAGCCCGACCCCTTCCCCATTTGCACGCTACCTGCCGTTTCGCTAACAATAAGCCCATCGCCAGGAACTTCTTATGTGCTGTAATTATCCCCTGAGATAAACCTAACAGGGCCACCATGGGGCAGGGATCTATCCCGACCCCCACCATGGCCGACAGTCCCTCAAAGGTCTGTGTCCAGTACGTAGCTACCTGGGGGCAACTCCACGCTAAGTGTAGGAAATCCGCTCCTTCCCTCCCGCATCGCGCACATCGATCATCGTCCCTGAGGTGGAATCTGTGTAGTTTAGCTGGGGTATGATATAAACGATGCAAGAACTTAAAATGAATGAGGCGGAGCCTGCTATTCCCTGTAATTGCTGCTGTCTGCGTACAACTGCTTTCCCATTGTTCGTCAGTCAGCGGGGTACTTAGGTCTTTATCCCATTCCTGTCTGGCCCGAAGTGTATTGATGGGTGGTGCATTTTGTATATGTTTATACAAAAGGGATATGACATGACGAGGGGCCGTTCCCTGTAGCAGGGCATGCAGAGGTGCAAGTGTATCTGGTTCTTCGGGAAAAGTAGGGGTTGCTGCCTTCACACTTTGCCGGAGCCGAATATATATAAATGTGTCCAGCGCCGTGGGTATGCGTGTTCCAAAGAATAAATCCTTGGAGCGGAATTGTCCTCCAGCATAAAGGTCTCCCCAGGTGTGGTACCCTAGACTTGTCAACAGCTTCCGGCATATCCCCTCACTAGTAACTTGTAGTAAGGGATTACTTACTAGGGGCATCCTAGGTGAGTACAGCATAGGGCTCTCTAGCTTGCGAGCGATCTGTCGCCACGCTACAATGGTACAGTCTACTGTGGACGGCTCGCGCCCCGCTCCTTCACTGTTGTAAAGAGATAGCTTGCCGGGGGCGTCGGAGTCATATAACCATCTTCCACCGCCAAGTGAGGCATAAAGGGTGGCGGATGGAACCAATACAATGCGAAGTGGGCCTGTGCGCAGTAATAATAGAATTCAAAATTGGGGACATCATACCCTCCCTGATGATATGGTAGCATCAACGTGTTCAGGTTGAGCCGCGGCTGTTTCCCTCCCCATACCAGCCTCGTTATTTGAGTTCTTAATGTATTAAAGAAAAATCTCCCCGGGTGATATGGTATATTAATAAAGAGGTATAATAATTTGGGCAGCAGAACCATTTTGGTAAGAGAGATCCTGCCCGCCATGGAGAGGGGAAGCCGCAACCACCTGGTGATGGTGTCAGTTATCTTATCCATGGCTGTGCCATAGTTAAGCCTCATCAGGCTGTCCCTATTCCTTGTGAGACGTATGCCCAGGTATGTCAGCTCGTCAGTTTCCCAGACTAGTGGGTAATCTAGTCGATGTGGCGGGGTGTTATCCGTTAGGGGGAATACTGCAGACTTAGACCAGTTTATTTGTATTCCTGATATGGCCCCAAATTTAGTGATCTCCCTTAATACTGGATTGAGATTGTCATGGGGCTTTTTGATGTATAACGTCATATCGTCTGCATATAGAGAGATAAGCAGTTGTCTAGTCGGATATATCAGTGCCTTGTCTTTGTGATGTTGTCGTAGTTTTGCAGCTAGAGGCTCTATAGCTAAAGCAAACAAGATAGGGGATAATGGGCAGCCCTGTCGTGTTCCTCTGCAAATAGTAAAGGTGGGAGACTTGGCGCCATTCAGGAGCACTGACGCTATCGGTTGGCTATAGAGCAGTTGTATCCAGCAGAGAAAAGTAGGGGGCATCCCCATATGTCTCAAAGTGCCCAGCAAGTAGTCCCACTCTAAAGAATCGAACGCCTTGGTTGCGTCAAGGAACACCGCCACAGCCGAGCAGTTCGGGTCTATGTCTTGTAGCACAGCAGCCAGGGTTCTAAGGTTATGCGATGTAGCTCTGTTGGGGATGAATCCCGCTTGGTCAGGTAGTACAAGTCGTTCCATCAGCAAATTAAGTCGGGTCCCCAGAACCTTTGCTAATATTTTAGTATCGCTATTTAATAGTGAGAGGGGCCGGTACGAGTCGCAGAAAAGTGGAGATTTACCAGGCTTTAGTAATGATGTTATCAGGGCCTCGCGCATAGTTCTGGGTAAGCACCCTTCCTCTAATGATACATAGAACACCTCCTTCAGGATGGGAGCCAAAAGTGAAGCATATGTTTTATAGAATTCTATCGGCAACCCGTCAGAACCCGGGGCTCGTCCCGATCTCATCTGCATTATGGCTTCAGTAATTTCGTCCAGTTCTAAGTCTAAATTCAAGAATTCCCGTTGGGTATCTCCCAGCCAGGCCAGTGCAGTGTCTTCAAAATAAGTCGGCAAATCTAATGGGGTGCCTCTTTGGGAAGAATAGAGGGTGCTATAGAACTCTCTAAACGTATTCAGTTGATCTGGAAGGTTCCGATGTGTATTACCTTGTGCATCTTGTATCTCCGTTATGTGGTTGGAGAACCTAGGGGGTCTGGTCGCATTTGCCAGAGCCTTCCCTGGGCGGTCTCCCTCGCCATAAACCCGTGCCATGTGTGGTTTGCCCCTAAATTTACTTTCCCTCTCCGCAATTGTCTCATAGTCAGTGAGCTTGTCTCGTATATTGGCCCTAATTGCATTGTTTCCGGGACTGGTATCGAGATCACCTTCCAATTGCTTGAGTTCCCCTTCCAATTTATGCAGGTCATTACGTAGCGTTTTAAGGATACCCCCTCCCTTAGAAATACACCAACCTCGAGCCGTGACTTTGAATGCCTCCCATACTATTGTGATGCTAGAAACGGACTTCACATTGCGCTCAAAAAATCCTGAATGTCTTGTTCAATTTCAGCCTTGAACACAGTGTCCTGGAGGTGCAATGGGTTGAGGCGCCAGCTATTGTACGGAGAATGATTAAGGGGGGCATGCAGGTCCGCCATTACAGGGGAATGGTCTGAATACGTACGGGCCAGATGGGTTACGGGTCCCAACCAGTGGGACATTCCTATCGACACAATCAGGTAATCTAGCCTAGCCCAGGTTGCATGAACCGCTGAGTAATGTGTGCCCTCCCGTTTCGTTGGGTGTTTGTACCGCCAAGAGTCGAGTAGGTAGTTGGTGTCTATGATGTCTGTCAGTGTTCTTTGCGTGTTCGTAAAGTGCATTGGGGTTACTCGGGACCTGTCCATTCGGGGCTGAATTGTTGTGTTGAAATCTCCCCCATATGACGTAGGTAGTACCAATCTCCTGAATTTTGCTCCACAACAGGAGAAGAGCATGAGGATCGTCCGTATTAGGGCCATAGTGGTTGGCGAATGTCACATCATAGGAGTGAAGTCTTCCCCATACTAGGCAGTACCTACCCCCAGCATCTGTTTCCGACCCACTGATCGCGAACGCCGTCCCTCTCTTAATTAGAATGGCCACTCCTCGGGAGTATCCTGAATATGACGCAAAACAGCGGTGTGAGGCCCATCTCGAGGCAAACAGGGGTGTAGTGCCAGGGTGCAGGTGTGTTTCCTGTAATAAAGCGACTGTGATGTGATGCCTATCTAGATAACCTAGAATCTGTCTTTTTTTCCTAGGGTTATTCAGACCCCGTACGTTCCATGATGTCACCTTAAAGTTATTAAGATCCCGTGTGTTATCTAACATTTCGACGTCTGTAACACTCTGTACTTAACCACATGTTGTAAGCTATATTCAACCGGACATGATGCATCCCTACGACAATGTAACTTCCACCCTCCACCCACACCGGCTTCCCCAACTTGCCGGGCATTTGTACCCTCCCAACCCCGAAAACACCCATTACCCAACCATTCTTTTCCCTCTTAAGTGGAAACTCTGGGGTTCGCCCTCGTAGGAGCATCACTAGGGGCCCACGACCTGCCCTCTTCCCTCCTTACTTGCACCCACCTATTCGAGGTGGGACGGAGGTAAGTGGCCGAGCAGGATATCACACATAATATTAGTTATGTCCATACTTCACCAATGCAGATTAGTTCTTCAGATTCAGTTCATTAGGGATAGTCCTGAACATACCACTGCATGTTATGTGCTTCAGTCTGGTTTCGACAGTGGTGACTGGGATCTGGAGCGCGCCCGAGCCCCCTCTTCCGTGGATGCTGCACGGCGGTTTTGTTTGAGGTAATCTTCAGCCTGTTGTGGGTTCTGGAAGTAGTGTTGTCTCCCACGGTGTGTTATCTTCAATTTCGCCGGATACATCATGGCGTAGGGGATTTCCTGCGTCTGGAGCTTTTTCTTCACAGCCGCAAACTTTCGCCTGGCGTCTTGCACTGTTTGAGTAAAGTCCGGGAAAAAAGACAGTATGGTATTTTCATGATGAACTTGCCTTTTTCTCGCGCCAGACGTAGGACCGCATCTCTGTCCCGATAATTTAAAAACCGGACTATCACAGGCCGTGGCGGCGCCCCTGGGGGCGGACGAGCCGCTAGGGACCTATGTGCTCTCTCCACCGTGAGGTGCGCTGAGAAGGAGCCCCTGCCAAACAACTCCACGATCAACTTCTCAATGAAATCTTCCATACGTCCCGTATTGGTTGATTCTGCCAGGCCAAGGATGCGCACGTTGTTCCTTCGAGAACGGGCCTCTAAATCTTCGTTCTTGTCAGCAATGATTTTAAGCAGCCTATCCATTTGCGATATTTGGTTCCTACTTGCGGTGGCACCATCCTCTAATTCAGACACCCTGGTTTCTGCTTCCTTAAGGCGGTGCTCGTGTTGGTCCAGTTTCGTAACCACCGAGTCTATCCGCACATTCATCGTGTCAATTTTAGTGTCTATGGATGTGAGGCTTTGCTTCATTCCAAGGAGGAGCGCTCTCCAGTCTTCCTCTGGCGAATCTGTGGCATCCGAGTCTGTATGCTCCGCTGAGTTGGGCGCAGGTGTTTTGCGCGTGGAAAAAGGGATTTTGGTTTGTTTGGCGTCGGTGCGGCCCATGATGTAGGAGGTCGAGCAAAGCAGGAGCACAGTGCAGGAACCCACAAGGCACCCTCCTCGGCCCAGCTTCGCTGACACGCTCAAAGTAGCTTCCAGGAGTGTCCTCTGCGTATAGATTCTGGCCAATAATGCTAGCAGCACGGTGCGCGGAAATGTTGCTCTTGGATCTCAACCAGTTCAGGCTGCGTTCAGCACTTCTTCCAGGCCCACTCCGAGGTCGCCCCACACTGTATCGGCACAACGCCCCCACTGGGGCCTGCTTTTGGCACCGCGCAGCTGCTAGGCAAATCCCCCGTACCACCGGTGTCACAAGGAGCACCCGGAACACAGCAATCAGCCAACGAGGCTTCCAGATATCAGGCGGTGTCCTGCCAGGTGTTTGTTGTCCATAGGGGGATCAACGGCGCCATTCAGTGCGAGTACCACCGACAAGTGACCCAGCCTAAGCGCCCCAAGTCCGCCGCCCGATAGACACCTGCAACGCGGTGCCGGCCGGGTGCAGCAATTGCGTGTTGTGTGCACAGGTTCTGCAGCATGAGGAGCGGCCAAGCAGTCTCTCCTGAAATTTATAATCTACGGGCGATGTGCCCTCAGCTAGTCCAAAATGGCGGCGACCTCTCGCTGCGATAATGGCCGAATAACGGCTCCAGCACCCCAGTCCGGTTCGCGGAGCATACGTTGACGGTGTCAGGCAGGGGCTCCCCTGTGCAACGACATTTACAACTGCATTTATTTCCTCCGGCCCCTCTCAGCCTCCAGCGTCTTATATGCAGCCGGCGGTTTCTCCCTCCGGCGCCCGGCTGATCCTGATATCACGGTGTCATTACAGCATTCCCTGCATATGTCATTGTTCACGCTTCAGTAGCGTTAGTGTAATTGCGCCCCCATTAGCTGCCTCTCACCTCGTCCAGCAATTCACGTATTTCAGCGGCGGCGAACCTCGGCAGGCCGCCATCAGCTTCTACACCAACTGGGCCTACTCAGCCCCGGTTTTTCCCAACTGCCGCGGCCGCTCGTCCGCCTCCGGTCCGGATCTCAGCAGCCCGCGCCTAGTTTCGGCGGTCGCCGCGCCCGCCGCACTCCGGGTCCACTGTGCCTCAGAGGTATCGCTGGCTTCAGCAGTGAAGCGGGTCTGTTCTGGTGAGGTCAGATGCGTGATTGTGTTGTTTAGGATGGGTTTGAAGGATATTTCCCCGCTCGGCAGGGCTGGAGCCTCACAGGTGTGCGGCCATCTTGGTCACGCGCCACCTAGCGACCTCCATACAAAGACCATGATGTTAATGATGCTACTGACAACTATAATAATAAAAATCTGATATTACAAATGTATTTACCCTGTTAAAGGACAAATGGGATAAAAACAAGTCATTCCCACTCCAAGTAAAATTATTAAAGAGAAGATAAAGCTTGAAATGATGGCATGTTGAGGGCACCAAAATCCTTTACTAGTAAAATGTAATAAGTTCACTATACAAGTAGATCCTTCAAAAATAAAAAATCTAAAAACTGGTTCAAATAGTTAAATCAGCAAACCAATCCACACCCTACCGTCATAGTTCAATTAATGCGATAAATTCAACAGCTTTGGTATAAATGTCAAAAGTATTGCATCTTTTCAGCTCACCTCTTCCACTTTGTGGGTAAAGATCCAAAACAACTGCCTATTCAAATCTCTACAAAAGGGGATGATGGACGGAGCGCTTGAGCTAATCAAACACTCACCCCCAGTCAACTGATCTGGGTTTAATCCATCATCATTCTTTAGCTCACTCCACCACCCCAGTTCAGACATGGCCATATGCAAATCAGTCTGACCCTGTGCCTCATGGGAACAGTCCAGCCCGAACTGCCAAGCCATGTCTTCCCTGGACCGGAAACAAGCATCCTGGGACCGGTTTCTGGCTATTCAGCCGTCATCAGCCAGGCTAGCTTGAATCCAGTGGCAAAGTGAGCAAGGGACCCACGTCTGGGCATACCCTGCCAACTTAGGGCGAACAAAGCGATACCAAAGGGGATGATGGACGGAGCGCTTGAGCTAATCAAACACTCACCCCCAGTCAACTGATCTGGGTTTAATCCATCATCATTCTTTAGCTCACTCCACCACCCCAGTTCAGACATGGCCATATGCAAATCAGTCTGACCCTGTGCCTCATGGGAACAGTCCAGCCCGAACTGCCAAGCCATGTCTTCCCTGGACCGGAAACAAGCATCCTGGGACCGGTTTCTGGCTATTCAGCCGTCATCAGCCAGGCTAGCTTGAATCCAGTGGCAAAGTGAGCAAGGGACCCACGTCTGGGCATACCCTGCCAACTTAGGGCGAACAAAGCGATACCAAAGGGGATGATGGACGGAGCGCTTGAGCTAATCAAACACTCACCCCCAGTCAACTGATCTGGGTTTAATCCATCATCATTCTTTAGCTCACTCCACCACCCCAGTTCAGACATGGCCATATGCAAATCAGTCTGACCCTGTGCCTCATGGGAACAGTCCAGCCCGAACTGCCAAGCCATGTCTTCCCTGGACCGGAAACAAGCATCCTGGGACCGGTTTCTGGCTATTCAGCCGTCATCAGCCAGGCTAGCTTGAATCCAGTGGCAAAGTGAGCAAGGGACCCACGTCTGGGCATACCCTGCCAACTTAGGGCGAACAAAGCGATACCAAAGGGGATGATGGACGGAGCGTTTGAGCTAATCAAACACTCACCCCCAGTCAACTGATCTGGGTTTAATCCATCATCATTCTTTAGCTCACTCCACCACCCCAGTTCAGACATGGCCATATGCAAATCAGTCTGACCCTGTGCCTCATGGGAACAGTCCAGCCCGAACTGCCAAGCCATGTCTTCCCTGGACCGGAAACAAGCATCCTGGGACCGGTTTCTGGCTATTCAGCCGTCATCAGCCAGGCTAGCTTGAATCCAGTGGCAAAGTGAGCAAGGGACCCACGTCTGGGCATACCCTGCCAACTTAGGGCGAACAAAGCGATACCAAAGGGGATGATGGACGGAGCGTTTGAGCTAATCAAACACTCACCCCCAGTCAACTGATCTGGGTTTAATCCATCATCATTCTTTAGCTCACTCCACCACCCCAGTTCAGACATGGCCATATGCAAATCAGTCTGACCCTGTGCCTCATGGGAACAGTCCAGCCCGAACTGCCAAGCCATGTCTTCCCTGGACCGGAAACAAGCATCCTGGGACCGGTTTCTGGCTATTCAGCCGTCATCAGCCAGGCTAGCTTGAATCCAGTGGCAAAGTGAGCAAGGGACCCACGTCTGGGCATACCCTGCCAACTTAGGGCGAACAAAGCGATACCAAAGGGGATGATGGACGGAGCGCTTGAGCTAATCAAACACTCACCCCCAGTCAACTGATCTGGGTTTAATCCATCATCATTCTTTAGCTCACTCCACCACCCCAGTTCAGACATGGCCATATGCAAATCAGTCTGACCCTGTGCCTCATGGGAACAGTCCAGCCCGAACTGCCAAGCCATGTCTTCCCTGGACCGGAAACAAGCATCCTGGGACCGGTTTCTGGCTATTCAGCCGTCATCAGCCAGGCTAGCTTGAATCCAGTGGCAAAGTGAGCAAGGGACCCACGTCTGGGCATACCCTGCCAACTTAGGGCGAACAAAGCGATACCAAAGGGGATGATGGACGGAGCGCTTGAGCTAATCAAACACTCACCCCCAGTCAACTGATCTGGGTTTAATCCATCATCATTCTTTAGCTCACTCCACCACCCCAGTTCAGACATGGCCATATGCAAATCAGTCTGACCCTGTGCCTCATGGGAACAGTCCAGCCCGAACTGCCAAGCCATGTCTTCCCTGGACCGGAAACAAGCATCCTGGGACCGGTTTCTGGCTATTCAGCCGTCATCAGCCAGGCTAGCTTGAATCCAGTGGCAAAGTGAGCAAGGGACCCACGTCTGGGCATACCCTGCCAACTTAGGGCGAACAAAGCGATACCAAAGGGGATGATGGACGGAGCGCTTGAGCTAATCAAACACTCACCCCCAGTCAACTGATCTGGGTTTAATCCATCATCATTCTTTAGCTCACTCCACCACCCCAGTTCAGACATGGCCATATGCAAATCAGTCTGACCCTGTGCCTCATGGGAACAGTCCAGCCCGAACTGCCAAGCCATGTCTTCCCTGGACCGGAAACAAGCATCCTGGGACCGGTTTCTGGCTATTCAGCCGTCATCAGCCAGGCTAGCTTGAATCCAGTGGCAAAGTGAGCAAGGGACCCACGTCTGGGCATACCCTGCCAACTTAGGGCGAACAAAGCGATACCAAAGGGGATGATGGACGGAGCGCTTGAGCTAATCAAACACTCACCCCCAGTCAACTGATCTGGGTTTAATCCATCATCATTCTTTAGCTCACTCCACCACCCCAGTTCAGACATGGCCATATGCAAATCAGTCTGACCCTGTGCCTCATGGGAACAGTCCAGCCCGAACTGCCAAGCCATGTCTTCCCTGGACCGGAAACAAGCATCCTGGGACCGGTTTCTGGCTATTCAGCCGTCATCAGCCAGGCTAGCTTGAATCCAGTGGCAAAGTGAGCAAGGGACCCACGTCTGGGCATACCCTGCCAACTTAGGGCGAACAAAGCGATACTAAAGGGGATGATGGACGGAGCGCTTGAGCTAATCAAACACTCACCCCCAGTCAACTGATCTGGGTTTAATCCATCATCATTCTTTAGCTCACTCCACCACCCCAGTTCAGACATGGCCATATGCAAATCAGTCTGACCCTGTGCCTCATGGGAACAGTCCAGCCCGAACTGCCAAGCCATGTCTTCCCTGGACCGGAAACAAGCATCCTGGGACCGGTTTCTGGCTATTCAGCCGTCATCAGCCAGGCTAGCTTGAATCCAGTGGCAAAGTGAGCAAGGGACCCACGTCTGGGCATACCCTGCCAACTTAGGGCGAACAAAGCGATACCAAAGGGGATGATGGACGGAGCGCTTGAGCTAATCAAACACTCACCCCCAGTCAACTGATCTGGGTTTAATCCATCATCATTCTTTAGCTCACTCCACCACCCCAGTTCAGACATGGCCATATGCAAATCAGTCTGACCCTGTGCCTCATGGGAACAGTCCAGCCCGAACTGCCAAGCCATGTCTTCCCTGGACCGGAAACAAGCATCCTGGGACCGGTTTCTGGCTATTCAGCCGTCATCAGCCAGGCTAGCTTGAATCCAGTGGCAAAGTGAGCAAGGGACCCACGTCTGGGCATACCCTGCCAACTTAGGGCGAACAAAGCGATACCAAAGGGGATGATGGACGGAGCGCTTGAGCTAATCAAACACTCACCCCCAGTCAACTGATCTGGGTTTAATCCATCATCATTCTTTAGCTCACTCCACCACCCCAGTTCAGACATGGCCATATGCAAATCAGTCTGACCCTGTGCCTCATGGGAACAGTCCAGCCCGAACTGCCAAGCCATGTCTTCCCTGGACCGGAAACAAGCATCCTGGGACCGGTTTCTGGCTATTCAGCCGTCATCAGCCAGGCTAGCTTGAATCCAGTGGCAAAGTGAGCAAGGGACCCACGTCTGGGCATACCCTGCCAACTTAGGGCGAACAAAGCGATACCAAAGGGGATGATGGACGGAGCGCTTGAGCTAATCAAACACTCACCCCCAGTCAACTGATCTGGGTTTAATCCATCATCATTCTTTAGCTCACTCCACCACCCCAGTTCAGACATGGCCATATGCAAATCAGTCTGACCCTGTGCCTCATGGGAACAGTCCAGCCCGAACTGCCAAGCCATGTCTTCCCTGGACCGGAAACAAGCATCCTGGGACCGGTTTCTGGCTATTCAGCCGTCATCAGCCAGGCTAGCTTGAATCCAGTGGCAAAGTGAGCAAGGGACCCACGTCTGGGCATACCCTGCCAACTTAGGGCGAACAAAGCGATACCAAAGGGGATGATGGACGGAGCGCTTGAGCTAATCAAACACTCACCCCCAGTCAACTGATCTGGGTTTAATCCATCATCATTCTTTAGCTCACTCCACCACCCCAGTTCAGACATGGCCATATGCAAATCAGTCTGACCCTGTGCCTCATGGGAACAGTCCAGCCCGAACTGCCAAGCCATGTCTTCCCTGGACCGGAAACAAGCATCCTGGGACCGGTTTCTGGCTATTCAGCCGTCATCAGCCAGGCTAGCTTGAATCCAGTGGCAAAGTGAGCAAGGGACCCACGTCTGGGCATACCCTGCCAACTTAGGGCGAACAAAGCGATACCAAAGGGGATGATGGACGGAGCGCTTGAGCTAATCAAACACTCACCCCCAGTCAACTGATCTGGGTTTAATCCATCATCATTCTTTAGCTCACTCCACCACCCCAGTTCAGACATGGCCATATGCAAATCAGTCTGACCCTGTGCCTCATGGGAACAGTCCAGCCCGAACTGCCAAGCCATGTCTTCCCTGGACCGGAAACAAGCATCCTGGGACCGGTTTCTGGCTATTCAGCCGTCATCAGCCAGGCTAGCTTGAATCCAGTGGCAAAGTGAGCAAGGGACCCACGTCTGGGCATACCCTGCCAACTTAGGGCGAACAAAGCGATACCAAAGGGGATGATGGACGGAGCGCTTGAGCTAATCAAACACTCACCCCCAGTCAACTGATCTGGGTTTAATCCATCATCATTCTTTAGCTCACTCCACCACCCCAGTTCAGACATGGCCATATGCAAATCAGTCTGACCCTGTGCCTCATGGGAACAGTCCAGCCCGAACTGCCAAGCCATGTCTTCCCTGGACCGGAAACAAGCATCCTGGGACCGGTTTCTGGCTATTCAGCCGTCATCAGCCAGGCTAGCTTGAATCCAGTGGCAAAGTGAGCAAGGGACCCACGTCTGGGCATACCCTGCCAACTTAGGGCGAACAAAGCGATACCAAAGGGGATGATGGACGGAGCGCTTGAGCTAATCAAACACTCACCCCCAGTCAACTGATCTGGGTTTAATCCATCATCATTCTTTAGCTCACTCCACCACCCCAGTTCAGACATGGCCATATGCAAATCAGTCTGACCCTGTGCCTCATGGGAACAGTCCAGCCCGAACTGCCAAGCCATGTCTTCCCTGGACCGGAAACAAGCATCCTGGGACCGGTTTCTGGCTATTCAGCCGTCATCAGCCAGGCTAGCTTGAATCCAGTGGCAAAGTGAGCAAGGGACCCACGTCTGGGCATACCCTGCCAACTTAGGGCGAACAAAGCGATACCAAAGGGGATGATGGACGGAGCGCTTGAGCTAATCAAACACTCACCCCCAGTCAACTGATCTGGGTTTAATCCATCATCATTCTTTAGCTCACTCCACCACCCCAGTTCAGACATGGCCATATGCAAATCAGTCTGACCCTGTGCCTCATGGGAACAGTCCAGCCCGAACTGCCAAGCCATGTCTTCCCTGGACCGGAAACAAGCATCCTGGGACCGGTTTCTGGCTATTCAGCCGTCATCAGCCAGGCTAGCTTGAATCCAGTGGCAAAGTGAGCAAGGGACCCACGTCTGGGCATACCCTGCCAACTTAGGGCGAACAAAGCGATACCAAAGGGGATGATGGACGGAGCGCTTGAGCTAATCAAACACTCACCCCCAGTCAACTGATCTGGGTTTAATCCATCATCATTCTTTAGCTCACTCCACCACCCCAGTTCAGACATGGCCATATGCAAATCAGTCTGACCCTGTGCCTCATGGGAACAGTCCAGCCCGAACTGCCAAGCCATGTCTTCCCTGGACCGGAAACAAGCATCCTGGGACCGGTTTCTGGCTATTCAGCCGTCATCAGCCAGGCTAGCTTGAATCCAGTGGCAAAGTGAGCAAGGGACCCACGTCTGGGCATACCCTGCCAACTTAGGGCGAACAAAGCGATAGCCAAAGGGGATGATGGACGGAGCGCTTGAGCTAATCAAACACTCACCCCCAGTCAACTGATCTGGGTTTAATCCATCATCATTCTTTAGCTCACTCCACCACCCCAGTTCAGACATGGCCATATGCAAATCAGTCTGACCCTGTGCCTCATGGGAACAGTCCAGCCCGAACTGCCAAGCCATGTCTTCCCTGGACCGGAAACAAGCATCCTGGGACCGGTTTCTGGCTATTCAGCCGTCATCAGCCAGGCTAGCTTGAATCCAGTGGCAAAGTGAGCAAGGGACCCACGTCTGGGCATACCCTGCCAACTTAGGGCGAACAAAGCGATACCAAAGGGGATGATGGACGGAGCGCTTGAGCTAATCAAACACTCACCCCCAGTCAACTGATCTGGGTTTAATCCATCATCATTCTTTAGCTCACTCCACCACCCCAGTTCAGACATGGCCATATGCAAATCAGTCTGACCCTGTGCCTCATGGGAACAGTCCAGCCCGAACTGCCAAGCCATGTCTTCCCTGGACCGGAAACAAGCATCCTGGGACCGGTTTCTGGCTATTCAGCCGTCATCAGCCAGGCTAGCTTGAATCCAGTGGCAAAGTGAGCAAGGGACCCACGTCTGGGCATACCCTGCCAACTTAGGGCGAACAAAGCGATACCAAAGGGGATGATGGACGGAGCGTTTGAGCTAATCAAACACTCACCCCCAGTCAACTGATCTGGGTTTAATCCATCATCATTCTTTAGCTCACTCCACCACCCCAGTTCAGACATGGCCATATGCAAATCAGTCTGACCCTGTGCCTCATGGGAACAGTCCAGCCCGAACTGCCAAGCCATGTCTTCCTGGACCTGGATTCAAGATAGCCTGGCTGATGAGGGTTTTGAACCCGAAACCGGTCCCAGGATGCTTGTTTCCGATCCAGGGAAGACATGGCTTGGCAGTTCGGGCTGGACTGTTCCCATGAGGCACAGGGTCAGACTGATTTGCATATGGCCATGTCTGAACTGGGGTGGTGGAGTGAGCTAAAGAATGATGATGGATTAAACCCAGATCAGTTGACTGGGGGTGAGTGTTTGATTTGCTCTAACGCTCCGTCCATCATCCCCTTTGGTATCGCTTTGTTCGCCCTACGTTGGCAGGGTATGCCCAGACGTGGGTCCCTTGCTCACTTTGCCACTGGATTCAAGATAGCCTGGCTGATGAGGGCTGTGAAGCCCGAAACCGGTCCCAGGATGCTTGTTTCCGGTCCAGGGAAGACATGGCTTGGCAGTTCGGGCTGGACTGTTCCCATGAGGCACAGGGTCAGACTGATTTGCATATGGCCATGTCTGAACTGGGGTGGTGGAGTGAGCTAAAGAATGATGATGGATTAAACCCAGATCAGTTGACTGGGGGTGAGTGTTTGATTTGCTCTAACGCTCCGTCCATCATCCCCTTTGGTATCGCTTTGTTCGCCCTAAGTTGGCAGGGTATGCCCAGACGTGGGTCCCTTGCTCACTTTGCCACTGGATTCAAGATAGCCTGGCTGATGACGGCTTTGAACGCCAGAAACCGGTCCCAGGATGCTTGTTTCCGGTCCAGGGAAGACATGGCTTGGCAGTTCGGGCTGGACTGTTCCCATGAGGCACAGGGTCAGACTGATTTGCATATGGCCATGTCTGAACTGGGGTGGTGGAGTGAGCTAAAGAATGATGATGGATTAAACCCAGATCAGTTGACTGGGGGTGAGTGTTTGATTTGCTCTAACGCTCCGTCCATCATCCCCTTTGGTATCGCTTTGTTCGCCCTAAGTTGGCAGGGTATGCCCAGACGTGGGTCCCTTGCTCACTTTGCCACTGGATTCAAGATAGCCTGGCTGATGAGGGTTTTGAACCCAGAAACCGGTCCCAGGATGCTTGTTTCCGATCCAGGGAAGACATGGCTTGGCAGTTCGGGCTGGACTGTTCCCATGAGGCACAGGGTCAGACTGATTTGCATATGGCCATGTCTGAACTGGGGTGGTGGAGTGAGCTAAAGAATGATGATGGATTAAACCCAGATCAGTTGACTGGGGGTGAGTGTTTGATTTGCTCTAACGCTCCGTCCATCATCCCCTTTGGTATCGCTTTGTTCGCCCTAAGTTGGCAGGGTATGCCCAGACGTGGGTCCCTTGCTCACTTTGCCACTGGATTCAAGATAGCCTGGCTGATGACGGCTTTGAACGCCAGAAACCGGTCCCAGGATGCTTGTTTCCGGTCCAGGGAAGACATGGCTTGGCAGTTCGGGCTGGACTGTTCCCATGAGGCACAGGGTCAGACTGATTTGCATATGGCCATGTCTGAACTGGGGTGGTGGAGTGAGCTAAAGAATGATGATGGATTAAACCCAGATCAGTTGACTGGGGGTGAGTGTTTGATTTGCTCTAACGCTCCGTCCATCATCCCCTTTGGTATCGCTTTGTTCGCCCTAAGTTGGCAGGGTATGCCCAGACGTGGGTCCCTTGCTCACTTTGCCACTGGATTCAAGATAGCCTGGCTGATGAGGGCTTTGAATACCAGAAACCGGTCCCAGGATGCTTGTTTCCGGTCCAGGGAAGACATGGCTTGGCAGTTCGGGCTGGACTGTTCCCATGAGGCACAGGGTCAGACTGATTTGCATATGGCCATGTCTGAACTGGGGTGGTGGAGTGAGCTAAAGAATGATGATGGATTAAACCCAGATCAGTTGACTGGGGGTGAGTGTTTGATTTGCTCTAACGCTCCGTCCATCATCCCCTTTGGTATCGCTTTGTTCGCCCTAAGTTGGCAGGGTATGCCCAGACGTGGGTCCCTTTGCTCACTTTGCCACTGGATTCAAGATAGCCTGGCTGATGACGGCTGTGAACCCAGAAACCGGTCCCAGGATGCTTGTTTCCGGTCCAGGGAAGACATGGCTTGGCAGTTCGGGCTGGACTGTTCCCATGAGGCACAGGGTCAGACTGATTTGCATATGGCCATGTCTGAACTGGGGTGGTGGAGTGAGCTAAAGAATGATGATGGATTAAACCCAGATCAGTTGACTGGGGGTGAGTGTTTGATTTGCTCTAACGCTCCGTCCATCATCCCCTTTGGTATCGCTTTGTTCGCCCTAAGTTGGCAGGGTATGCCCAGACGTGGGTCCCTTGCTCACTTTGCCACTGGATTCAAGATAGCCTGGCTGATGAGGGCTTTGAATGCCAGAAACCGGTCCCAGGATGCTTGTTTCCGATCCAGGGAAGACATGGCTTGGCAGTTCGGGCTGGACTGTTCCCATGAGGCACAGGGTCAGACTGATTTGCATATGGCCATGTCTGAACTGGGGTGGTGGAGTGAGCTAAAGAATGATGATGGATTAAACCCAGATCAGTTGACTGGGGGTGAGTGTTTGATTTGCTCTAACGCTCCGTCCATCATCCCCTTTGGTATCGCTTTGTTCGCCCTAAGTTGGCAGGGTATGCCCAGACGTGGGTCCCTTGCTCACTTTGCCACTGGATTCAAGATAGCCTGGCTGATGACGGTTTTGAACGCCAGAAACCGGTCCCAGGATGCTTGTTTCCGGTCCAGGGAAGACATGGCTTGGCAGTTCGGGCTGGACTGTTCCCATGAGGCACAGGGTCAGACTGATTTGCATATGGCCATGTCTGAACTGGGGTGGTGGAGTGAGCTAAAGAATGATGATGGATTAAACCCAGATCAGTTGACTGGGGGTGAGTGTTTGATTTGCTCTAACGCTCCGTCCATCATCCCCTTTGGTATCGCTTTGTTCGCCCTAAGTTGGCAGGGTATGCCCAGACGTGGGTCCCTTGCTCACTTTGCCACTGGATTCAAGATAGCCTGGCTGATGACGGTTTGGAAGCCAGAAACCGGTCCCAGGATGCTTGTTTCCGGTCCAGGGAAGACATGGCTTGGCAGTTCGGGCTGGACTGTTCCCATGAGGCACAGGGTCAGACTGATTTGCATATGGCCATGTCTGAACTGGGGTGGTGGAGTGAGCTAAAGAATGATGATGGATTAAACCCAGATCAGTTGACTGGGGGTGAGTGTTTGATTTGCTCTAACGCTCCGTCCATCATCCCCTTTGGTATCGCTTTGTTCGCCCTAAGTTGGCAGGGTATGCCCAGACGTGGGTCCCTTGCTCACTTTGCCACTGGATTCAAGATAGCCTGGCTGATGAGGGTTTTGAACCCAAAACCGGTCCCAGGATGCTTGTTTCCGGTCCAGGGAAGACATGGCTTGGCAGTTCGGGCTGGACTGTTCCCATGAGGCACAGGGTCAGACTGATTTGCATATGGCCATGTCTGAACTGGGGTGGTGGAGTGAGCTAAAGAATGATGATGGATTAAACCCAGATCAGTTGACTGGGGGTGAGTGTTTGATTTGCTCTAACGCTCCGTCCATCATCCCCTTTGGTATCGCTTTGTTCGCCCTAAGTTGGCAGGGTATGCCCAGACGTGGGTCCCTTGCTCACTTTGCCACTGGATTCAAGATAGCCTGGCTGATGAGGGTTTTGAACCCAGAAACCGGTCCCAGGATGCTTGTTTCCGGTCCAGGGAAGACATGGCTTGGCAGTTCGGGCTGGACTGTTCCCATGAGGCACAGGGTCAGACTGATTTGCATATGGCCATGTCTGAACTGGGGTGGTGGAGTGAGCTAAAGAATGATGATGGATTAAACCCAGATCAGTTGACTGGGGGTGAGTGTTTGATTTGCTCTAACGCTCCGTCCATCATCCCCTTTGGTATCGCTTTGTTCGCCCTAAGTTGGCAGGGTATGCCCAGACGTGGGTCCCTTGCTCACTTTGCCACTGGATTCAAGATAGCCTGGCTGATGAGGGTTTTGAACCCAGAAACCGGTCCCAGGATGCTTGTTTCCGGTCCAGGGAAGACATGGCTTGGCAGTTCGGGCTGGACTGTTCCCATGAGGCACAGGGTCAGACTGATTTGCATATGGCCATGTCTGAACTGGGGTGGTGGAGTGAGCTAAAGAATGATGATGGATTAAACCCAGATCAGTTGACTGGGGGTGAGTGTTTGATTTGCTCTAACGCTCCGTCCATCATCCCCTTTGGTATCGCTTTGTTCGCCCTAAGTTGGCAGGGTATGCCCAGACGTGGGTCCCTTGCTCACTTTGCCACTGGATTCAAGATAGCCTGGCTGATGAGGGCTTTGAACGCCAGAAACCGGTCCCAGGATGCTTGTTTCCGGTCCAGGGAAGACATGGCTTGGCAGTTCGGGCTGGACTGTTCCCATGAGGCACAGGGTCAGACTGATTTGCATATGGCCATGTCTGAACTGGGGTGGTGGAGTGAGCTAAAGAATGATGATGGATTAAACCCAGATCAGTTGACTGGGGGTGAGTGTTTGATTTGCTCTAACGCTCCGTCCATCATCCCCTTTGGTATCGCTTTGTTCGCCCTAAGTTGGCAGGGTATGCCCAGACGTGGGTCCCTTGCTCACTTTGCCACTGGATTCAAGATAGCCTGGCTGATGAGGGCTTTGAAGCCCGAAACCGGTCCCAGGATGCTTGTTTCCGATCCAGGGAAGACATGGCTTGGCAGTTCGGGCTGGACTGTTCCCATGAGGCACAGGGTCAGACTGATTTGCATATGGCCATGTCTGAACTGGGGTGGTGGAGTGAGCTAAAGAATGATGATGGATTAAACCCAGATCAGTTGACTGGGGGTGAGTGTTTGATTTGCTCTAACGCTCCGTCCATCATCCCCTTTGGTATCGCTTTGTTCGCCCTAAGTTGGCAGGGTATGCCCAGACGTGGGTCCCTTGCTCACTTTGCCACTGGATTCAAGATAGCCTGGCTGATGAGGGTTTTGAACCCAGAAACCGGTCCCAGGATGCTTGTTTCCGATCCAGGGAAGACATGGCTTGGCAGTTCGGGCTGGACTGTTCCCATGAGGCACAGGGTCAGACTGATTTGCATATGGCCATGTCTGAACTGGGGTGGTGGAGTGAGCTAAAGAATGATGATGGATTAAACCCAGATCAGTTGACTGGGGGTGAGTGTTTGATTTGCTCTAACGCTCCGTCCATCATCCCCTTTGGTATCGCTTTGTTCGCCCTAAGTTGGCAGGGTATGCCCAGACGTGGGTCCCTTGCTCACTTTGCCACTGGATTCAAGATAGCCTGGCTGATGAGGGTTTTGAACGCCAGAAACCGGTCCCAGGATGCTTGTTTCCGGTCCAGGGAAGACATGGCTTGGCAGTTCGGGCTGGACTGTTCCCATGAGGCACAGGGTCAGACTGATTTGCATATGGCCATGTCTGAACTGGGGTGGTGGAGTGAGCTAAAGAATGATGATGGATTAAACCCAGATCAGTTGACTGGGGGTGAGTGTTTGATTTGCTCTAACGCTCCGTCCATCATCCCCTTTGGTATCGCTTTGTTCGCCCTAAGTTGGCAGGGTATGCCCAGACGTGGGTCCCTTGCTCACTTTGCCACTGGATTCAAGATAGCCTGGCTGATGAGGGCTTTGAATGCCAGAAACCGGTCCCAGGATGCTTGTTTCCGATCCAGGGAAGACATGGCTTGGCAGTTCGGGCTGGACTGTTCCCATGAGGCACAGGGTCAGACTGATTTGCATATGGCCATGTCTGAACTGGGGTGGTGGAGTGAGCTAAAGAATGATGATGGATTAAACCCAGATCAGTTGACTGGGGGTGAGTGTTTGATTGGCTCTAACGCTCCGTCCATCATCCCCTTTGGTATCGCTTTGTTCGCCCTAAGTTGGCAGGGTATGCCCAGACGTGGGTCCCTTGCTCACTTTGCCACTGGATTCAAGATAGCCTGGCTGATGAGGGCTTTGAACGCCAGAAACCGGTCCCAGGATGCTTGTTTCCGATCCAGGGAAGACATGGCTTGGCAGTTCGGGCTGGACTGTTCCCATGAGGCACAGGGTCAGACTGATTTGCATATGGCCATGTCTGAACTGGGGTGGTGGAGTGAGCTAAAGAATGATGATGGATTAAACCCAGATCAGTTGACTGGGGGTGAGTGTTTGATTTGCTCTAACGCTCCGTCCATCATCCCCTTTGGTATCGCTTTGTTCGCCCTAAGTTGGCAGGGTATGCCCAGACGTGGGTCCCTTGCTCACTTTGCCACTGGATTCAAGATAGCCTGGCTGATGAGGGCTTTGAAACCCGAAACCGGTCCCAGGATGCTTGTTTCCGGTCCAGGGAAGACATGGCTTGGCAGTTCGGGCTGGACTGTTCCCATGAGGCACAGGGTCAGACTGATTTGCATATGGCCATGTCTGAACTGGGGTGGTGGAGTGAGCTAAAGAATGATGATGGATTAAACCCAGATCAGTTGACTGGGGGTGAGTGTTTGATTTGCTCTAACGCTCCGTCCATCATCCCCTTTGGTATCGCTTTGTTCGCCCTAAGTTGGCAGGGTATGCCCAGACGTGGGTCCCTTGCTCACTTTGCCACTGGATTCAAGATAGCCTGGCTGATGAGGGTTTTGAACCCAGAAACCGGTCCCAGGATGCTTGTTTCCGGTCCAGGGAAGACATGGCTTGGCAGTTCGGGCTGGACTGTTCCCATGAGGCACAGGGTCAGACTGATTTGCATATGGCCATGTCTGAACTGGGGTGGTGGAGTGAGCTAAAGAATGATGATGGATTAAACCCAGATCAGTTGACTGGGGGTGAGTGTTTGATTTGCTCTAAGCGCTCCGTCCATCATCCCCTTTGGTATCGCTTTGTTCGCCCTAAGTTGGCAGGGTATGCCCAGACGTGGGTCCCTTGCTCACTTTGCCACTGGATTCAAGATAGCCTGGCTGATGAGGGTTTTGAACCCGAAACCGGTCCCAGGATGCTTGTTTCCGGTCCAGGGAAGACATGGCTTGGCAGTTCGGGCTGGACTGTTCCCATGAGGCACAGGGTCAGACTGATTTGCATATGGCCATGTCTGAACTGGGGTGGTGGAGTGAGCTAAAGAATGATGATGGATTAAACCCAGATCAGTTGACTGGGGGTGAGTGTTTGATTTGCTCAAACGCTCCGTCCATCATCCCCTTTGGTATCGCTTTGTTCGCCCTAAGTTGGCAGGGTATGCCCAGACGTGGGTCCCTTGCTCACTTTGCCACTGGATTCAAGATAGCCTGGCTGATGAGGGCTTTGAACCCAGAAACCGGTCCCAGGATGCTTGTTTCCGATCCAGGGAAGACATGGCTTGGCAGTTCGGGCTGGACTGTTCCCATGAGGCACAGGGTCAGACTGATTTGCATATGGCCATGTCTGAACTGGGGTGGTGGAGTGAGCTAAAGAATGATGATGGATTAAACCCAGATCAGTTGACTGGGGGTGAGTGTTTGATTTGCTCTAACGCTCCGTCCATCATCCCCTTTGGTATCGCTTTGTTCGCCCTAAGTTGGCAGGGTATGCCCAGACGTGGGTCCCTTGCTCACTTTGCCACTGGATTCAAGATAGCCTGGCTGATGAGGGCTTGAACAGCCAGAAACCGGTCCCAGGATGCTTGTTTCCGATCCAGGGAAGACATGGCTTGGCAGTTCGGGCTGGACTGTTCCCATGAGGCACAGGGTCAGACTGATTTGCATATGGCCATGTCTGAACTGGGGTGGTGGAGTGAGCTAAAGAATGATGATGGATTAAACCCAGATCAGTTGACTGGGGGTGAGTGTTTGATTTGCTCTAACGCTCCGTCCATCATCCCCTTTGGTATCGCTTTGTTCGCCCTAAGTTGGCAGGGTATGCCCAGACGTGGGTCCCTTGCTCACTTTGCCACTGGATTCAAGATAGCCTGGCTGATGAGGGTTCTGAACAGCCGAAACCGGTCCCAGGATGCTTGTTTCCGATCCAGGGAAGACATGGCTTGGCAGTTCGGGCTGGACTGTTCCCATGAGGCACAGGGTCAGACTGATTTGCATATGGCCATGTCTGAACTGGGGTGGTGGAGTGAGCTAAAGAATGATGATGGATTAAACCCAGATCAGTTGACTGGGGGTGAGTGTTTGATTTGCTCTAACGCTCCGTCCATCATCCCCTTTGGTATCGCTTTGTTCGCCCTAAGTTGGCAGGGTATGCCCAGACGTGGGTCCCTTGCTCACTTTGCCACTGGATTCAAGATAGCCTGGCTGATGAGGGCTGTTGAACCCGAAACCGGTCCCAGGATGCTTGTTTCCGATCCAGGGAAGACATGGCTTGGCAGTTCGGGCTGGACTGTTCCCATGAGGCACAGGGTCAGACTGATTTGCATATGGCCATGTCTGAACTGGGGTGGTGGAGTGAGCTAAAGAATGATGATGGATTAAACCCAGATCAGTTGACTGGGGGTGAGTGTTTGATTTGCTCTAACGCTCCGTCCATCATCCCCTTTGGTATCGCTTTGTTCGCCCTAAGTTGGCAGGGTATGCCCAGACGTGGGTCCCTTGCTCACTTTGCCACTGGATTCAAGATAGCCTGGCTGATGAGGGCTTTGAACAGCCGAAACCGGTCCCAGGATGCTTGTTTCCGATCCAGGGAAGACATGGCTTGGCAGTTCGGGCTGGACTGTTCCCATGAGGCACAGGGTCAGACTGATTTGCATATGGCCATGTCTGAACTGGGGTGGTGGAGTGAGCTAAAGAATGATGATGGATTAAACCCAGATCAGTTGACTGGGGGTGAGTGTTTGATTTGCTCATAACGCTCCGTCCATCATCCCCTTTGGTATCGCTTTGTTCGCCCTAAGTTGGCAGGGTATGCCCAGACGTGGGTCCCTTGCTCACTTTGCCACTGGATTCAAGATAGCCTGGCTGATGAGGGTTTTGAACCCAGAAACCGGTCCCAGGATGCTTGTTTCCAGTCCAGGGAAGACATGGCTTGGCAGTTCGGGCTGGACTGTTCCCATGAGGCACAGGGTCAGACTGATTTGCATATGGCCATGTCTGAACTGGGGTGGTGGAGTGAGCTAAAGAATGATGATGGATTAAACCCAGATCAGTTGACTGGGGGTGAGTGTTTGATTTGCTCTAACGCTCCGTCCATCATCCCCTTTGGTATCACTTTGTTCGCCCTAAGTTGGCAGGGTATGCCCAGACGTGGGTCCCTTGCTCACTTTGCCACTGGATTCAAGATAGCCTGGCTGATGAGGGCTTTGAAGCCAGAAACCGGTCCCAGGATGCTTGTTTCCGATCCAGGGAAGACATGGCTTGGCAGTTCGGGCTGGACTGTTCCCATGAGGCACAGGGTCAGACTGATTTGCATATGCCCATGTCTGAACTGGGGTGGTGGAGTGAGCTAAAGAATGATGATGGATTAAACCCAGATCAGTTGACTGGGGGTGAGTGTTTGATTTGCTCATAACGCTCCATCCATCATCCCCTTTGGTATCGCTTTGTTCGCCCTAAGTTGGCAGGGTATGCCCAGACGTGGGTCCCTTGCTCACTTTGCCACTGGATTCAAGATAGCCTGGCTGATGAGGGCTTTGAAGCCCGAAACCGGTCCCAGGATGCTTGTTTCCGATCCAGGGAAGACATGGCTTGGCAGTTCGGGCTGGACTGTTCCCATGAGGCACAGGGTCAGACTGATTTGTATATGGCCATGTCTGAACTGGGGTGGTGGAGTGAGCTAAAGAATGATGATGGATTAAACCCAGATCAGTTGACTGGGGGTGAGTGTTTGATTTGCTCTAACGCTCCGTCCATCATCCCCTTTGGTATCGCTTTGTTCGCCCTAAGTTGGCAGGGTATGCCCAGACGTGGGTCCCTTGCTCACTTTGCCACTGGATTCAAGATAGCCTGGCTGATGAGGGTTTTGAACCCAGAAACCGGTCCCAGGATGCTTGTTTCCGATCCAGGGAAGACATGGCTTGGCAGTTCGGGCTGGACTGTTCCCATGAGACACAGGGTCAGACTGATTTGCATATGGCCATGTCTGAACTGGGGTGGTGGAGTGAGCTAAAGAATGATGATGGATTAAACCCAGATCAGTTGACTGGGGGTGAGTGTTTGATTTGCTCTAACGCTCCGTCCATCATCCCCTTTGGTATCGCTTTGTTCGCCCTAAGTTGGCAGGGTATGCCCAGACGTGGGTCCCTTGCTCACTTTGCCACTGGATTCAAGATAGCCTGGCTGATGAGGGTTTTGAACGCCAGAAACCGGTCCCAGGATGCTTGTTTCCGATCCAGGGAAGACATGGCTTGGCAGTTCGGGCTGGACTGTTCCCATGAGGCACAGGGTCAGACTGATTTGCATATGGCCATGTCTGAACTGGGGTGGTGGAGTGAGCTAAAGAATGATGATGGATTAAACCCAGATCAGTTGACTGGGGGTGAGTGTTTGATTTGCTCTAACGCTCCGTCCATCATCCCCTTTGGTATCGCTTTGTTCGCCCTAAGTTGGCAGGGTATGCCCAGACGTGGGTCCCTTGCTCACTTTGCCACTGGATTCAAGATAGCCTGGCTGATGAGGGTTTTGAACGCCAGAAACCGGTCCCAGGATGCTTGTTTCCGATCCAGGGAAGACATGGCTTGGCAGTTCGGGCTGGACTGTTCCCATGAGGCACAGGGTCAGACTGATTTGCATATGGCCATGTCTGAACTGGGGTGGTGGAGTGAGCTAAAGAATGATGATGGATTAAACCCAGATCAGTTGACTGGGGGTGAGTGTTTGATTTGCTCTAACGCTCCGTCCATCATCCCCTTTGGTATCGCTTTGTTCGCCCTAAGTTGGCAGGGTATGCCCAGACGTGGGTCCCTTGCTCACTTTGCCACTGGATTCAAGATAGCCTGGCTGATGAGGGCTTTGAACGCCAGAAACCGGTCCCAGGATGCTTGTTTCCGATCCAGGGAAGACATGGCTTGGCAGTTCGGGCTGGACTGTTCCCATGAGGCACAGGGTCAGACTGATTTGCATATGGCCATGTCTGAACTGGGGTGGTGGAGTGAGCTAAAGAATGATGATGGATTAAACCCAGATCAGTTGACTGGGGGTGAGTGTTTGATTTGCTATAACGCTCCGTCCATCATCCCCTTTGGTATCGCTTTGTTCGCCCTAAGTTGGCAGGGTATGCCCAGACGTGGGTCCCTTGCTCACTTTGCCACTGGATTCAAGATAGCCTGGCTGATGAGGGCTTTGAACCCAGAAACCGGTCCCAGGATGCTTGTTTCCGATCCAGGGAAGACATGGCTTGGCAGTTCGGGCTGGACTGTTCCCATGAGGCACAGGGTCAGACTGATTTGCATATGGCCATGTCTGAACTGGGGTGGTGGAGTGAGCTAAAGAATGATGATGGATTAAACCCAGATCAGTTGACTGGGGGTGAGTGTTTGATTTGCTCTAACGCTCCGTCCATCATCCCCTTTGGTATCGCTTTGTTCGCCCTAAGTTGGCAGGGTATGCCCAGACGTGGGTCCCTTGCTCACTTTGCCACTGGATTCAAGATAGCCTGGCTGATGACGGTTTTGAAGCCCGAAACCGGTCCCAGGATGCTTGTTTCCGATCCAGGGAAGACATGGCTTGGCAGTTCGGGCTGGACTGTTCCCATGAGACACAGGGTCAGACTGATTTGCATATGGCCATGTCTGAACTGGGGTGGTGGAGTGAGCTAAAGAATGATGATGGATTAAACCCAGATCAGTTGACTGGGGGTGAGTGTTTGATTTGCTCTAACGCTCCGTCCATCATCCCCTTTGGTATCGCTTTGTTCGCCCTAAGTTGGCAGGGTATGCCCAGACGTGGGTCCCTTGCTCACTTTGCCACTGGATTCAAGATAGCCTGGCTGATGAGGGTTTTGAACCCAGAAACCGGTCCCAGGATGCTTGTTTCCGGTCCAGGGAAGACATGGCTTGGCAGTTCGGGCTGGACTGTTCCCATGAGGCACAGGGTCAGACTGATTTGCATATGGCCATGTCTGATACTGGGGTGGTGGAGTGAGCTAAAGAATGATGATGGATTAAACCCAGATCAGTTGACTGGGGGTGAGTGTTTGATTTGCTCTAACGCTCCGTCCATCATCCCCTTTGGTATCGCCTAGTATATAATAGGGCAGGGGAATTGAAACTACCTATCAGTCCCTAGTATGTAGTAGGGCATGGCAGTTTAGAGGCCAGCAGCTTTCTGCACTCTCATGTGTGCACTGCTGAGGCCTGAGGTCAGTTTTAAAAGCAGCCCTGGGTGCCAGGACTGCTTTTAAAAAGTAAATTGTGCCCAAACTCGACTTTGGTGTTTGGGGCACTTAAAAATGGATAACCTACAATGTTATGGCATATTAGGGACCCCCAGGGTCTCCCCTAGGTGTCCCAGGGGTGGGGGGGTCAGGTATCTATAAGGTAGACCCTTATAACATGAGTTTTATATGCCCTGGGTAAAGTGAAATTTCACATTTCACTTCCCACATTGTGGTAAAGTGCTGCCCAAATTTGACTTTGATGCTAGGAGCACTGTGAAGTGAGGATCTGCAATATATTTACAGATTCAGAACCCTAAAGTCTCCCTAGTTGTCCCATGGGGTGGGGTCCTGTAGATATAAGCAAAGTACTTATAAAATATGTTTTTGTAAGTTCTGGTGCTGGAAAAATGGCCCAACTCATTTTTCCCATTGCAAATCCCCTGTTACATAGGTTAACATGGTAGAAAGTTATTAACTAATAACTCTTGATAGGAGAGGGCTAGAAGTGCCATTCAAAACCTTCCCTGAATGGTATTAATAAATTCAACAATATGATATTGTTGAATTTCTCCTAAAGTGTACATACAAGAAGTTATAAGACTTTCTTGTTTGTAAGTCCAGATTCAGCCTTCCAGTGGTCTGCCCTGATTGGTCAGAGTTAAGTGGATTAGCCAGGCTGCCTTGAAGAGGTGATAAAGAGCCCCTGGGGTCAACCAGCTCTGCTGGCAGGGCAGTGTGCTGTTCCAAAGGAATGCCAGGCCAGGGGGAGGAGTCGTAAACTATGTTCTTCAAAGAGGAGAGCAGAGAACAGTGTCATTTACAACTCTGAACTTTCCACCTTAGGCAGATGGTAGGATTAAGGAAGGTATGATCAGATGCAAGGGGGAGAGTCTAAGTAAATTAGCCATCCTAGGGGTGTGTTTAGCCAGCTCTTACCTCCTTGCTGGGAAATCTGCCATTATGGATTTGGAACATTTGATGCACTCTGGGACAAAATAATGCCACACTCTACAGGATGTGGTCATATGTTTGAGGAGTTACCCTGCTCCCATTGGTCAGGAAGTGACCTCCTGCTTGACCCAGAGAACTTGGAATAAGTATCTGAGAGGTGCAGAGCCCTCCAGATCTGCTGCTTGAAACTGAAGAAAGCAAGACATTGTGCCAAGCTGAGAAGTTTTGCTGTGCAAATTCTAAGGCCTGACCCCTGAAGCCTGCACCATCAGAAACTACAGCCCTGTGGACTACCTTGCTGAAAAAGAAGTAAAGAGTGGACTCCCTGCAAGCTACAGGCTAACAGAGCTCACCTGGACCCTCACCACCAAGGATCATCAACCTGGGGAACTAACAGTAGATTTGTAAGGGTGACGTCCAAGTGGATTGTGGGAACTGAAGTCCTTAACTTTCAAGGACCATGTTGGAGCTTCCAGACCCTTGGAGTGAGTTTGAGACACTTTGGGACCCTTTGAGGAACTTCAGGAAGAAGTTCAAGAAGTTTGGAGAACTTTGGAGGAACTTTGAAAAAACATCTCCATAGACGGACTGACTCAACCTGGTCAGCCAAGCCGCCTGCCTTCAACCACGAGCCGGCCAAGCCATCCAGGTTCGTCCCGCTAAAAGCTCCATCGGTCCAACTTCCAGAGTTTGACCGGGAGTAGAAGAAATCCTAGGTCGGCGAACCCTCACCAAATCCGTCCTGGTGAAGAGCATCGAGGGACCCCGCGAGAAAAAGCTCCAGAAAAGTTTCTAAGTCCGCTCGTAGAAAAGGTGACCGGGAGCAACCGCGAAAGCCAAGCCGCCTGCCTTCAACCGCATGTCGGCCTGGATCCTGGGTTTGCCCCACTGGAACGCTCCAGAGGTCGAACCGCAAAAGTTTCTAAGTCCGAACGTAGGAAGGTGACCGGGAGCTCATCGCAAGGCAAGCCGGCGAACCCTCACCGAATCCGGACTGGCTGAGAGCTTCGAGGGACCTCGGGGAGAAAAGCTCTAGAAAAGTTTCTAAGTCGAAGGTAAAAACTGTGACCGGGACCTTCCGCGTGGGGTATCCGCTCAGGGCTCCATCGCGGTCGGCCTGAAACTTTGTCTTTGGGTCGGTCTATCGCGAGCCTGTATCCCAATATGGTGCTATAAGCTTCTAAGTGCTATATTTTTCTAAATCTTTTAAAATTCATATCTCTGGTTCCCTACATTGGATTTTTGTCGTTTTGGTGTCATTTTAAAGATAAAAATATTTCCTATGTTTATAAATTGGTGATGGATTTTTATTATGTGTTGTGTCTTAATTATGTACTGAATTGGTGTTTTTAAATTCTTTACATACCTGTCTTTGAAGTTAAGCCGGTCTGCTCGCAGCCACGTTACCAAAGGTTGCGCATAGGAATAATTTTCTAAGACCTATGCTGAGTCCTACCAATGATTAGTGGCCTTATTGCCAGTGCCAGACCTACATTTGCCCCTACCAATAATCCACTCTCCAACACTGTTGCACAGCAAGCGGGCCTAAATCTCCAGTAGGGATTTGCACAAGTCCATAGAGACCCCATCCAGCCCTGGGGCCTTAGTTGATAGAGACTTAATAATAGCCGTCCAAACTTCTTCAACAGTAAAAGTAAATTCCAGGACTAACACGAAAGCCACCAGTTCCTCACTTGACTGGACAAGGGTGTCAGTGCCATAAAGTGCTTTAAAAGGCTTAACCCAGTCCTTGGGTCAGGGGTATTTTTAGGCCCCCTAAGCTTGATATTGTTACCCACCACCCTAAAGGCCCTGGTGTCTTTCAGTCTATATGCCGACACCAGCTTTCCCCAGGATTCATTTTGAAGCTCCTACGTCGCTGGGCCGCCTTATACACTGCTCTAGTGAAAGGGGGTAGGAGCACACTGTCATCACGTCTCAGCGTCATTACCTCTGGGCATCTTGGTCGATGTAGTGCATCATTTTCAGTTCAGAGCAAAGTTCATAGTAATAATAGGCTAATGCTATCCCTAGGCACGTGTTTCTGGATTCCTCCGTCATCAGTAGGGAAAAGGTCGTAGGTTGCTGGACATGCTGCCGCTTAATTTTCACAGGCATAATTCCACTCAGGGCATGCAGGCGCTCCCAAGCTCGTCAGCTCAGGCGGCTCGAGGGAGCCTTTTAAACAGTGAAAGGGGTAGGAGCACACTGTCATCACGTCTCAGCGTCATTACCTCTGGGCATCTTGGTCGATGTAGTGCATCATTTTCAGTTCAGAGCAAAGTTCGTAGTAATAATAGGCTAATGCCTTAATTTGTTATCGCGTATCCCTAGACACGTGTTTCTGGATTCCTCCGTCATCAGTAGGGAAAAGGTCGTAGGTTGCTGGACATGCTGCCGCTTAATTTTCACAGGCATAATTCCACTCAGGGCATGCAGGCGCTCCCAAGCTCGTCAGCTCAGGTGGCTCGAGGGAGCCTTTTAAACAGTGAAAGGGGGTAGGAGCACACTGTCATCACGTCTCAGCGTCATTACCTCTGGGCATCTTGGTCGATGTAGTGCATCATTTTCAGTTCAGAGCAAAGTTTATAGTAATAATAGGCTAATGCCTTAATTTGTTATCGCGTATCCCTAGACACATGTTTCTGGATTCCTCCGTCATCAGTAGGGAAAAGGTCGTAGGTTGCTGGACATGCTGCCGCTTAACTTTTCACAGGCATAATTCCACTCAGGGCATGCAGGCGCTCCCAAGCTCGTCAGCTCAGGCGGCTCGAGGGAGCCTTTTAAACAGTGAAAGGGGGTAGGAGCACACTGTCATCACGTCTCAGCGTCATTACCTCTGGGCATCTTGGTCGATGTGAGTGCATCATTTTCAGTTCAGAGCAAAGTTCGTAGTAATAATAGGCTAATGCCTTAATTTGTTATCGCGTATCCCTAGACACGTGTTTCTGGATTCCTCCGTCATCAGTAGGGAAAAGGTCGTAGGTTGCTGGACATGCTGCCGCTTAATTTTCACAGGCATAATTCCACTCAGGGCATGCAGGCGCTCCCAAGCTCGTCAGCTCAGGCGGCTCGAGGGAGCCTTTTAAACAGTGAAAGGGGGTAGGAGCACACTGTCATCACGTCTCAGCGTCATTACCTCTGGGCATCTTGGTCGATGTAGTGCATCATTTTCAGTTCAGAGCAAAGTTCATAGTAATAATAGGCTAATGCCTTAATTTGTTATCGCGTATCCCTAGACACATGTTTCTGGATTCCTCCGTCATCAGTAGGGAAAAGGTCGTAGGTTGCTGGACATGCTGCCGCTTAATTTTCACAGGCATAATTCCACTCAGGGCATGCAAGCGCTCCCAAGCTCGTCAGCTCAGGCGGCTCGAGGGAGCCTTTTAAACAGTGAAAGGGGGTAGGAGCACACTGTCATCATGTCTCAGCGTCATTACCTCTGGGCATCTTGGTCGATGTAGTGCATCATTTTCAGTTCAGAGCAAAGTTCGTAGTAATAATAGGCTAATGCCTTAATTTGTTATCGCGTATCCCTAGACACGTGTTTCTGGATTCCTCCGTCATCAGTAGGGAAAAGGTCGTAGGTTGCTGGACATGCTGCCGCTTAATTTTCACAGGCATAATTCCACTCAGGGCATGCATGCGCTCCCAAGCTCGTCAGCTCAGGCGGCTCGAGGGAGCCTTTTAAATAGTGAAAGGGGGTAGGAGCACACTGTCATCACGTCTCAGCGTCATTACCTCTGGGCATCTTGGTCGATGTAGTGCATCATTTTCAGTTCAGAGCAAAGTTCGTAGTAATAATAGGCTAATGCCTTAATTTGTTATCGCGTATCCCTAGACACGTGTTTCTGGATTCCTCCGTCATCAGTAGGGAAAAGGTCGTAGGTTGCTGGACATGCTGCCGCTTAATTTTCACAGGCATAATTCCACTCAGGGCATGCAGGCGCTCCCAAGCTCGTCAGCTCAGGCGTCTCGAGGGAGCCTTTTAAACAGTGAAAGGGGGTAGGAGCACACTGTCATCACGTCTCAGCGTCATTACCTCTGGGCATCTTGGTCGATGTAGTGCATCATTTTCAGTTCAGAGCAAAGTTCATAGTAATAATAGGCTAATGCCTTAATTTGTTATCGCGTATCCCTAGACACATGTTTCTGGATTCCTCCGTCATCAGTAGGGAAAAGGTCGTAGGTTGCTGGACATGCTGCCGCTTAATTTTCACAGGCATAATTCCACTCAGGGCATGCAGGCGCTCCCAAGCTCGTCAGCTCAGGCGCCTCGAGGGAGCCTTTTAAACAGTGAAAGGGGGAGGAGCACACTGTCATCATGTCTCAGCGTCATTACCTCTGGGCATCTTGGTCGATGTAGTGCATCATTTTCAGTTCAGAGCAAAGTTCGTAGTAATAATAGGCTAATGCCTTAATTTGTTATCGCGTATCCCTAGACACGTGTTTCTGGATTCCTCCGTCATCAGTAGGGAAAAGGTCGTAGGTTGCTGGACATGCTGCCGCTTAATTTTCACAGGCATAATTCCACTCAGGGCATGCAGGCGCTCCCAAGCTCGTCAGCTCAGGCGGCTCGAGGGAGCCTTTTAAACAGTGAAAGGGGGTAGGAGCACACTGTCATCACGTCTCAGCGTCATTACCTCTGGGCATCTTGGTCGATGTAGTGCATCATTTTCAGTTCAGAGCAAAGTTCGTAGTAATAATAGGCTAATGCCTTAATTTGTTATTGTGTATCCCTAGACACGTGTTTCTGGATTCCTCCGTTATCAGTAGGGAAAAGGTCGTAGGTTGCTGGACATGCTGCCGCTTAATTTTCACAGGCATAATTCCACTCAGGGCATGCAGGCGCTCCCAAGCTCGTCAGCTCAGGCGGCTCGAGTGAGCCTTTTAAACAGTGAAAGGGGTAGGAGCACACTGTCATCACGTCTCAGCGTCATTACCTCTGGGCATCTTGGTCGATGTAGTGCATCATTTTCAGTTCAGAGCAAAGTTC
The DNA here is from genome assembly GCA_963921515.1 of Calotriton arnoldi. Lineage (NCBI taxonomy): Eukaryota > Metazoa > Chordata > Amphibia > Caudata > Salamandridae > Calotriton > Calotriton arnoldi. The sequence continues at coordinate 66,235 of CAWUFW010022137.1, read as the reverse complement.
GTAGTAATAATAGGCTAATGCCTTAATTTGTTATCGCGTATCCCTAGACACGTGTTTCTGGATTCCTCCGTCATCAGTAGGGAAAAGGTCGTAGGTTGCTGGACATGCTACCGCTTAATTTTCACAGGCATAATTCCACTCAGGGCATGCAGGCGCTCCCAAGCTCTAAACTGTTGGATTTTGCCCTTATTCCTAGGCCTCTCACACAGTGCCTTATGCAAATTTGCCGAGGCTTTCCTGCAGGATTCGTGAAACCATTTGCCCTCATGGTTCCCGATTCTGATCGGCTTCATGAGCGAATTGCTAACTATCTGCCCCAACAGGACAAATTGTTTGGCCAGCCCCAGGTAGTATTCTGAAGAGTTGAGACAGTTAAAAACCGTGTAAAGATGGTTGACTCACAAAAAAGACATGAGGGCATTTAGATCAACATTTCTCCATGCCAACTGGAGACCTTGCATTTTAAACGCTAAGAGGGATGAGGCCACACCCTTTACACTACTACCCCCCTTGTGAGTACATAAACGAATACTCAAAGGGTTTTGATCACTGTATATGCTTTCTACCATCCCACCCATTGAGGCCCAGCCCAATAAATCTCTAGATATAAAAATATAAGTCATGACTGAGCCATACTCTCCCCTTACAAAGGTCACATTTGTGGGGTAGAGGGGACCCAGGAGTTCACAGACATTAGTAAGGTCAGATAAATTAATCAGGTGGGTGAGTGCTTGGGCCTTCTGGTACTTGCGCAAATCCGTACACCCTAAACTAATGGTGTCAACCCAAGTATGAGCATTATACTCCTGGTTAATCCCTAATTTGATATTAAAATCACCAACTAAGATGATCTGATACCCTTTGTGAAAGGAGGGAAATGTGCTGTCAAGGCCTAAAATAAAATCAGAGAGCAATTTAATACTGACACTAAAATTAGACCTGGCATTCCTGTTATAAAAATTAATAAAAACAATGGTCAGACCATTGGGCCAACTAGATGAAAAGACTTGGATTAAAGTGCTATCAGTGCAGACTGGGCTAATCTTACACTCTAAGGTTACTCTAAACAGTGCTGTTAACACCACTCTAGCCCTGCCAAAAGGAGTGGAGTAGTTGGGACCGAGTATGAAACATATTCGTCCAAGCTAAAATCATCAGAAGCCCAGGTCCCTTGGAAGAAGATAATATTGTAATTATCTATAAATTTGACCCAATTCCCGCAGTCCATTTTATACCAACAATTATCCAAAAGAGCATTTTAACCTCTGGCATGCCTTTGCTTATGCTGGTTGGAATCCCCACTCCTGTATCTTGGCCGATAACTTTGGACTCAGGCAATGTAGGGCAGTCTCAATTGGCTATGTCCATTATGAGACTCATATTACAACCAGAATGGCCTGCTTTATGGCTGGCTTCCAGTCCTAGCCTGGCAAGCGCAGTTTCAATCATTATCAGCCATGTCTCCCAAGGGAGAAAAGTTGTTCTGGACAGGGATGTCAAAATGTGATGGCTGAGGTAGTGTGAGACCAAAGGGGCTCTCCCAAATTTAGCAGTGTCTAGCAACTTCTAAATAGAAATAACCAAGAGGAGGCAATATCTTGTTATTGCCTGACATACATTTTCCTTGAAGGGAAGCCCTAATCAGGTCACGTGCAATTCTCGGATTTCTGAAAATTACAATAGCACAGTCACCCACAAGTTCTTTAAGCATTCTCCCCACCCATCCCACCCTTCTTGCCATAAGAACTTTGTTGAAGATGTTGCTGTGGTGCCTCATGTCCCCGAGGATCCAATGTACACACTTGTCAATTAGATCCACAGTATACTCACTAGCCTACGGGCGTAGGGTTTGCACATTGGCTAAAACAATAACAAATTGAGAAGCTGTCAGAGTAGGTGACATCTAGAAATACAAACTGGAGCCAAACCCACCTTCCTGGGGGTGTTTGAGTATTACCATGTGTCCTTGTGGCCCCAGGATGTGGGCCGGGCACCTCATGAGCCCACCGAACATGAGAGATCGCTGGACCAGTCCCACATAGACATTCAGTTATACCAGAGTTCAATCACCCCAATCCCCCCTCCGGTAGACAAACCTCTTGCACAGGGTTGGAAGAGGTGTTTCTAGCTATCTGGGCACCAAAATTTGTAGGATCCTGTGTCATTCTGGGATCCAGATCACACAATTTATTTTCCATACACCCGAAGTGATCATACAAAACCGGCAGTTTGGAGGACAGGATTGACTGAACATCTGTCCTAAACTGGACAAACAAACCCCAAATAGCCTCTTTAATTGGGTCAATAATAGCAGGTGACAGAAATGCAGAAGAACTGGGTTGGCTTGAGGTAATTGTGCGCTTATAATTGGCCCCTCATTTCTGCTTGACATTTGGCGGCTTGACCAATTTTACAACCTGCTAATTTTGGACATCTTCCACAACAGAGGGCACACCCCCATAGCTTGGGTTGACGTAGGGTGGCACAGGGGTTCCTCACCCAGGATCAAAGTTATCAGCCAGCTGGTTGGCAGAGGCAGAATAACAAAACCTACTTAACCCCACAATCGATGGGTGCTAAAGCACATGACAGTCTCCTTTTAACTGTGAGAATATCTTTATTGATGGCACCCGCTGCTTTTTCTATAAAACCGTCAAGCATATTGACCCTTTTTTTTGGTAGAAGCTACATCCAAATTGAGATCAAGTTTGCGCTTGAACATCCTAACAAGTGGGGTTACAGGAGTTTACAAGAAAGAGAGTTTGTTTATTATGAGCGCAGGAGACTCCCAAAACAATAAGCAAAGTGGGGACTAAAAATAGAGAGTTAACAATACTTTTAGCAGCAAAACCAAGGGGGTGGCCCAGCACAGCCTCTATTGGGCTCTGATAGAGAAGACGGGCCTGGGATGAATAAAGCACTTTTAAGTGCTGTATGGCAAGCGGGCAGTGCAGGGCAACAATGGCGCAAGTGCTGGTGAGCAATATAGTCCCCCGCAATGCAGCCCTCAAGGTGCGGCAAGTCCGTTATGCTTTTCCCATTATGCTATTTGGTTTCACTTGATGGATACATTAAATCATGTGTACTATCCATATGACATATAACCTCTGGGAAATTTGCAACTCAGAAAAATGTAACTGTGCTGCAATTGCTGAGGAGTGTTTAGTAAAGCAATGCGTATGTGTATGTTAGTAGCAGTGCATCTAGGAATCTATTAAAAAAAATCCGTAAAGAGAGCTCTGTGAAACCCCTCCTGCTGTGGCTCCTACACCCTGATGACTGCCTGATGCCAGAAACTGAAGGCAGTAAGAAACCTGCCCATCTGTGGGTCTAGACTCACTCTGGTGTGTGTCTCTACACAACACTGAGTTTAATTGAGGAATAGAGTTCAAAACTTCTCAGCTGCTATTTGTCATAAAAAAGTAACTCTAAGTTTGAAAAAAGTTTTCTGTTTCTTCCTCTCTGGTGTGGAGCAAACAACCTCATCCTCTTTGCCAAAGCATTCAAAGGAGCTAGTGAAAGAAACAAAACTTGCTTTCACTTGATGGTAATTTGTGAATGCAAAAGGCTCATTTTGTGACCGTTTCCAATTAGAAGTTGCATTTATGTAATCCTAAATAGGCATTCACTATACAAATTTGCAGAACTAGCAATTACGTAAAATATTTGTCTCAATTTGTTATTCTTGCATTTGGCCCAACAAACCGCTTTCATATATAGAAAAATAAAAAACAAATTTTTGGGGTCACAAACCATTTGTTAGCAATTAATACTGGGGGTGGTGGAATTGGAGGAGTTTGATTCCACTGAATTAAATTAGAAAAGTATGTAAGAGAAAGTAAGGGCGCCAAGGGTTATGCACTGCAGTGGTTTCTAAACTGGGCTGAAACATTTCTGCCTGGGCCTAGTTAGTACATCTGGCCCAATATCCCTTAAAGTAGAGGCAATGCTTTAAAAAATATGTTGGCCAACTTTGAAGACATCACTTGAGTATGATCAATTTCTGCTCCCCATGAGGCCAGACACTATTTCCAAAAGCTTTCCCTTTACGAATCAGTTACTATCCCATCTTCGGGGATGGTAGTTGATCATTGGTTTCCATCTTCATTTGTGGTAAAAAAAAAAAAATTGATACATCCCATTGCAACTTGCAAATAGGAGAATGACGTCAGTTTTCATGCCCTATCCTCCTTGCTGTACAGAAGGGATTGCAAAATCCCTTTGATGAGTCAAAAATATTTTTCAACCCATAGATATGCCTTGCTTTGTACACAGGAAAAGAGAATTTTCAGATGCAACCCTCTGATTCTGTGAACTGCAGGCTTGAGGTCTAACTATCCTACTCCTAAATAGGAGGTGGGGGGTCCCCTTCACCCTCCTCCCATGAGCAATTAGGAAAGACACACAAAGGCCCTGTTATGATTTAAAAATACTTTTGTGACTCGTAAGAGGGCTTTTGTACATAGCAAAAAGCCATTTTGTGATTGCAAACCCTTTAATTTTGTGAATCACAGGATTTGCAACCACAAAAAAGATTTAAACATGTGTCCTTTAACTCACACAGCCAATATTTTTCCTTACTAAATAATTAAAATATAGGTTATGAATTCACTAGAGTGCTGCTAATTGGTCTGTAAATCATCTTTTCGTGTGTCTGTATCTTCTTAAAAAAAGGGTGCAAACACACTGCCGACATGATGGCTGGAAGGTGCCAGGGGTTTTGACCTAATTTTATCTAGAAAATTGCAAGTATCTTGTCGTTGGCAATGCACTTATGGGATCTTCCCATCCACGTACCCAGATTTGCGTAATCAGTTCATTAACTGCAAGGAACATGAAGTCAAACAACGTACTTCTTAATCTACAATTTCAAAATTGCAAATCTGCCTAAGAGCAGCAATCATATAAAGCTGGCAATAACTGCCTATTTTGTGTCTAAGTTTAATTCCCTACATTTGAAATTATCCAATGACAATGAGTTCTGTCATCTACGGTAAACACCGAAGAATTAACCCTTCACTTAAATATCAAACAAAAGACTGATAATCATAACATTGCATTTCAGTTCATCCCTTGAGTCTTAGGGGGCATATTATCAAGAACGGCGTTAAAATTATCGCCGCTTTAGCGGCAGGAAACTGCCGCTAAAGCGGCGATAATGGGCTTGATAATATGCCCTTGAGAATTCCAATAGAAGCCCATGTTCTGCTGTGATCCTGGGCTTCTATTGGAATTCTCAAGGGCAGATTATCAAGCCCATTATCGCCGCTGAAACTGCCGCTAAAGCGGCGATAATTTTAACGCCGTTCTTGCTAATATGCCCCTAAGTTCTCAATAGGCTAGCAAAGAAGGGATTTTATATTTTAATAGGAAGGCGAGTGTATGAGTGGGAACTATCCCCTCTCATATTCAAGAGGAAGAACTGCATCAATTTATTCAGTACATGTTGCATTCACATCGAGCATCACACTTTCGTTATTTGTTGACAGAGCTGTCCTGGATGGTCTCTTCCTATTGGCCCAACTCAAATGGCTTGGCATCTAGCCAAGTGTGTAAAACAGACATCCGTCACTGTGTAGTTATGGTTAAATTGCACTTTCCATGGAAAAGCCACTTTTTGATTTGGCTATAATATTGGACTCCATGAAAGGATCTGTGCTAGACTTGGCATTCACTTGGCTTAGTTAACTAAGGTTTGGCATGACACATTACTATGCAGCCCAGTGCAGGGAAATGTTGCTCTCTCCTACAGCCAGACTGGATTTACACCAGACTTTGTATGAAAGTAAAACTTTACTCAGAAAGCATGCTTTTGTTAGTTAGGTGTATATCCATTTAAAGTTTTTTGAGATGCAAGCATTTAAAAAAAGTTGCTGAGCGTGCTATAAAGGGTTCACACATCTGTATATCTTCTTCAATAGATCCCTTTCTTGAATATCACAAATCCAAAAATTACAAATATAGAGAAATCTGATACCACGTAGGAACCTTTTTTCCGGTCGTTCTTTTTAGATCTGCAGTTCATAAGTTGAAAGAACAAATCTGAGTGCTCTGATTGGTTGGTCGCAAGAGAAAAGTTGATCTTGTGGATGCCTTATCTGGATGAGCCACACAGTCCTCACGCCCTGAAAAAATCTAAAAGGCTGTAAAAGGGACAGTGTGAGCACACCTTTACCCCCAGGTTCTAGAGAGGGACCCTCAAAATAGTCCTCCCTGGTCCAAATAAAAAAAAAAAAATTCTTTGTACTGAGAGTATCCAGGCACCTAAAATGGGAGCTGGAGTCTGCGGTAACAAGACAGGTACGGTGGGACCTAGGCGCTATTCTATATGACAGGGGTACTGCAAAATATGAAAAAGATCCACAAACAGGAAAAGCTTCATGACAGAGTACCATGAACTCTGGGCAAGCTTCACCAACCCATGACCCATCATTTGGGGGTTTGTGGTCAAGGATTCAGAACCATGAATCCCTGGAAGGAGAAGAATGGGCTATAGAGGTTCACCCTGATTTGCGATACCCAGGTATACAGCTTGCCCTAGGTTTACAGTCCTAAACCAGGATCGGCAAATCAAAAACATTTTTTATAAAAAATGTTTTTTAAAAACAAGGCCTGGCCAAAGGCCGCACTCCCTGGGCCGCCTCCTATGTATAGTCGTTGTTAGCCACCTGCAGTTGTTTTAGTGCACGGTCAGACCCTGCTGCCAACCCACTACCACAGCTTGTTGGGCAGAGCCTGGCTTTCAAGTGTGTGCAGGTAAGTATTAGGGTTTCATTTAAAACCTAGACGAAAAATGAAAAAAGCAAAGTACAAAGAACAAGAACGATAAACAAACATTCATATTGAAATGGTGAATGAACACATTTGTATTTTTAATGAGCTGGCATGGATCAATTAATTGGGTGAGCGGTGGCTACAGTGTGTCTTCCCAGCTCTCTGGGATGAAACGACTCCCAGAATAGAAATGGAGAATTTCTTTGGCAAACGGTGAATGTCCTTTTTACCTGTCTAAAAATATGCATTTTCTAGCACTCATTGTTTGACAGACATCTTAATCGATCTGCTGAGACATATTTTTTGCCCCTATTTAAAAAGATTTGCCATTTGAGTGATGTGAGAGAGAATAAAGGGCCAGATGTACGACTATTAAATTTTGCGAGTCTCAAATTGCAACGTTTTGCGACTAGCAATTTGTCACTCGCAAAATGGATTGTACAACAGTGTTTGTGATTCCTAATGGGTTCGCAAATGACCTGCCTCATCAATATTCATGAAGCAGGTCGCAATTTGCGATTCATTAGGAATGGCCAGCGCTCCCAGGGATAGTGGCCTGCTGGGGGTCAGCAGACTACCATGTCTGTGACTGCTTTTTCAATAAGTGTTACAGCAAACAATTGATGGACGGAATGCTGACAATGCAAACATTCTCCCCCAGTCAAAAGATCTGGGTTAAATCCATCGTTCTTTTGCCCACTACGCCACCCCAGTTTGGACCCAGCCATATGCAAATCTGTCTTGACCCTGTGCCCCATGGGATTCAAGCTAGCCTGGCTGATGAAGGGTGATGTCCTGAAACCGGTCCCAGGATGCTTGTTTCCGGTCCAGGGAGGACCTGGCTTGGCAGTTCGGGCTGGACTGTTCCCAAAAGGAACAGGGTCAAGACTGATTTGCATATGGCTGGGTCCAAACTGGGGTGGTGTGGTGAGCAAAAGAATGATGGATTTAACCCAGATCCTTGTGACTGGGGGTGAATGTTTGCATTGTCCAGCATTCCGTCCATCAATTGTTTCTTTTGCATTTGCTTTTTCAATAAAGCAGTTTTTTTTCCAAATGCATCCCGTCTTCCTTAAGGAAAAATAGGATGCCTTTAAAAAAGAAAAATGAAATGTTTCGGTTTCATTTTTTAAGAGCAGGCAGTGGTCCTTGGGACCACTGCCTGCTCTTAAAAAATATTTTCGCATCCATTCACAAAGGGGAAGGGGTCCCCTGGGGACCACTTCCTGTTTGCGAGTGGCTTACAACCTCCTTGAAGTAGGTGGTAAACTGCAAGTGTTTTACACCGCAATTGCGTTTGCAAAACAATCGTACATACATATTAGGAAGGGACGCCCTAGGCCCGCCCATTCCTAATAGCAACTCGCAAACCCTATTTTGCAAGTCAGTAATTGGTTACCAACACATAAAATAGGGTTTGTACATACCACCGCACTTTTAGCGGTCGCAAACGGGCCGATTTCCCATTTGTGACTGCTAGAAACTGTCGTACATCTGGCCCAAAATGTCATAGAAGGCTAAAACCTCTTTACTTCACTTCCATGTTACAGATTACAATGTATATTTTTAATCTGTATTTTCTGAGTTCTCTTTCTTATACCTTAAACTTTGCTCTCTTTTGCAGTCTGTGAACCCCTATTGAAATATTTCTATGCCTAACCTCAACTGTGAGTGAGTTCTGGTTGTGCGTGCTTTCCCAAGGCATAGGGTACCATAATGATAAACGCAACAGTTATGATTCCTTTATATAGCCCAGGGACACTAAGGCATATGGACATGTACACCCATGTAGGCAAGTACACAAAGAGCGCTGGCCTCAATGTTAATTCCCTAAAAGCCCTGCCAAAAAGGTCAATATTACAGAGGGAAGATGTGGTGCAGCATCCATAGTCAGAGGGTTATTTACAAAAGGTTGTGTGGGGGCTTGTGCGGAGACATTTTTATTTCTCTACAGAGGCCTAATGATAGTAAGTAAATCAATGCAATGCTTTATGCCGTGCTGAGCCACTTCGAACCATTTGCACTTAACCTTAGTAAATAACCCCATTAGTTATTTAGAAATAGATTATTTTCTCTCAATAACAGATCTGTTGGTGTGAGCTTTCATCTTCTGATAACTCCACGAAAATGGGTATTGTGTTGACCCAGACAAAATTGTCATTACATTTAAGTTCACCAGCCAAAGACAAGCAAGAAGGGGTGAAAAGGCAAACCCCTGATAACTATGACATGAATCTGTTGTCCTAGCCCAGGTAATAATGAAGGCCTTCCATTAACCACAGCTTTGTATACAGAGGAATGGTTTGTTGGCAAGAGCTAATTTTCATCTAGATAGATGTGTACTGACTGGAGCAGACACCTTTGAGGAATACATTAACCATATACATTCACATTCCTGTTTGACCAATATATAGATGAATCTCACCCTAGGGAAGTGAGGATATAAGTATGACACTAAATCATATATGAAACTTTGGCAAGCTTGTGCTATCCCTTTATATTTAATGGAAATACCTGCACTTTTGAGCTGCTATGTTGTATAGAACCTTGGGCATGAATCATTGTGGAACTTTGAAGCTGGCCGATATCACAAATGGATCTTTTGCCTGATGACTTGGCACTGTCCAAGGTACCTGCCAACTCTCTTCGTCAATCAACAGAAGTAAAAAGTGGGTATTGTTGCTCTGGTCTTTATATGCAAAATTTGGTCAAAGTATATAAATTGACTCAGCTGCTCAACAGTATAACATTAAAATGGGAAAGAAAGGGAATGCGACAAATGAGAATAGCAAATGCAAGATGGCAGAGATATTCTTAACCCCATAAATCTCTCTCAGGATGTACAGAATTCAAGGGATATCCTCAAATCAGCAGCATAACAGACGCAGGAAGGGGATATGACATTCGTTCAGAGGTTATATGAGAAAGATGGCAAGTCAAGGCATGTCATCTACCAGAGTATCACTTAAATAGGACAAATATGATATAGAGTGTAAAAGTAATCAATCTGATTCTCGCGATATTGCCTCCAGGAATAGGGAATTTTAGAAATAATGTTATTCAGAGTAACAAATTGATTAAGTGATGACCTGATAGTGTATCTTTCAGCAGGCCCTTGATAAAGTACATTTCAAGTCATTTATGAAGTTGCGCACTAGAACAGGGAATTATGTGCAAGTTGTGGTCAGTACACCAGCCCAATTACTATTATTTATTCCAAGCTTGGGAGTGGCTTGAAAAACTGTTGGGCAAATGAATTTCTCTAAGGTTGTTTTACTGGCCGATTCTCCTGGCATGCTTGGAATAAGTTCCTATTTACATTACAGCAGAAACTGTTGACAGATGGGCTTTCTCCTTCCTAGTCTTTCAGGAACAATGTAGGGTGACCGATTTTAGGGACCTTGACAATAATGTGAGTTCCTATACTGACACACAATCAATCTTACTAGAGAATGTTTTTATCTTTTACTTTAAATTATACAAGAACCTCTGGAAATGCAAGATTTGTTACCTATACCAGTTCAGTATCATCTAATTCTGGTCTCTACTTGATCTATTTACTGCAATAAAGCTGATATTGTGGGCTTGCATGCTGAGCCTACCTGTTCAAATGACAACATAATTGATGACATCATTGATGGCGGGGGGGATGGCCAGAGGGCCTGGCCCTGGGGACCCCATCCCCCAGGGTCTTTTTTTTTTAAAGGGGAAGGGGCAAATTGAACCCCCTCCCCGAGCCTCTTTAAGCCCTGAGGACCCCATCCCCCAGAGCATGACATTAGTTAAAAGGGGGGGGAGGCCACTCGGCCCCCTTCCTCAAGCCCCTTTATGCCCTGGTTATCCCCATGCCTGTGGCTCGACTTTATTTTCAGGGGTAGTGGGGTATCCCCGGGGTCCAGCATTATGTTTAGGGGAGGGAGGCACACAGCCCCCCTCCCGGGGCGATTTAGGCCACAGGGATCCAATCCCATGAAGTCCAGCATTATGTTTAGGGGGAGGGAGCATGCAGCCCCTTACCGGGCTGATTTTGGCCTCGGAGACCCCATCTCCTGGGGACTGATGTTATGTTTTGGAGGAAGAGGCACACAGCCCCACTCCCCAGGCCAATTTGGCCCTGGGAACCCCATCCCTCAGGGCCTGGATCATATTGTATGGGGAGGGGGACATGCAGCCCTCGTCCCTGGAGTAATTTAGGCCCCGGGGACCCCATTCTCTGAGGCCCACACTGTGAAAGGTGGGTGCCCTTGTACCCACCCAGGTCAACCAGCATACTGTTGTTGGGGGCCACTGGGAAGTCAAAGGGCTAGTGGCCCCAGCCATCTTCCTGCATACAACAGGTGCCGACACTTTTCCTGCCCACAGTAAGCAGCTCCTAATGCTGCACCCTCCGGACGGGAGAAATATTTTGATCTGTTTCCTCCCAGCATCACTGCCAGCAGAGAAACAGATCAAAAGTCAACTCCTAGAGGGTGAGAGCATTTTTGAAGCTCCTGTCCACTTGGAGCACACTTTGTGTTTTCTCCTTGCCCTCGCTGCTGCGGACAGAGAAACCACTATGTTATGGCGTGGGCTCCCAAGGACATAGCATCTGGGTTGGCCCCGGGGGTTGGGGTCCTTGGGCCATTAATGTCACAGGGAGGGGGCTGTGTGGCCACCCTCCCTTCAAGTAATCAGCCCAGGGGGTGGTGCTGCTGGAGCCTCTTGAAGCTTGAGAAGGGGCCTCCCTCCCATTGAAACTCATTTCTGCCCCGGAGGTGGGCTCCCCAGGGTGTTTGGACACTCGGAAAGGGGGGCCATGCAGCCCACCTTTACTTCATGAAATCGGGCAAGGCTCCCAGGGAATCTGTTATGTAAATGCAGCATGGCTGCCAGTTTTTCTTTTTTTCTGATCCTTCAATAGTCTCATGGGATCACAGCTTTTCGTCATTTTCTTCTTTTTCAGATCCAGGGGGTTGTCTTTGGGTCCCCACCTTTGGGCTCAAGGGGACAGGGTATCCCTACCCTGCCCCAATATATCTTTAATTTTTAATAACATCAGGGCAGGGGACTATGTCCCAGAGTCCTGTAAGTTTGCCAGCAGCATGGTCCCTCAGCTGCCAAGGGGACTTCATCACCCAAGCAGTAGTGCACCAGGATGTGCGTTTGCAGAGTGGTGAAGAAAGGGGGCAATCATGCTCTGAGGGACTTACTGGAGGTAACAAGGGGGGTAATTGGCCCCCAAGTACCCTCTGGAAACAAGAAGACCTCATCCCCCAACCAGCAGTGTGCCAGGATGTGCGTTTGCAGAGTTTTGGAGAAAAGGGGGCATGGCCTCCAATGACCTCTCAGCAATCCCGCTGTGTGGGACATACTGGAGGTAAAAGGAGGGCTAGTTGGCCCCCAAGGACCCTCAGCATCCAAGGGGGCTTCATCCCCCAACCAGCAGTGCACCAGGAGGTGTGTTTGCAGAGTGGTGGAGAAAAGGGGCGTGGCCTCCAATGACCTCTCAGCAATCCCACTGTGTGGGGCTTACTGGAGGTAACAGGAGGGCTTGTTGGCCCCCAAGGACCCTCTGGAGCCAAGGGGACTTCATCCCCAACCAGCAGTGCACCAGGAGGCACATTTGCAGAGTGGTGGACAATGGGGGCTTGGCCTCCGAAGTACTCTCAGCACTCAGGCTGTGTGGGATGTACTGAAGGTAACAGGAGGGCTTGTTGGCCCCCCGAAGGACCCTCAGCATCCCAAGGGACTTCAGCCCCCAACCAGCAGCGCGCCATGCAGTGCATTTGCAGAGTGGCAGAGAAAGGAGGGCGAGACCTCTGGCAACTTGCTGGTCTTTTTTTTTTACTTTTTCTTTATTTGGGGAGGAGGGCTACGTGGCCCCCTTCCCCTGGCCCAATTTTGGCCCTGGAGACCCCATCCCCCGGGGCCAGGCCTATTTTTAAAAGGGGAGGGGGGCGCACGGCCCCCCCTCCCCAGGCCGATTTCAGCCCTAAGTACCTTATCCCCCAGGGCCTGCCTTCTTTTAAAAGATGTTATTTCATTAAAGTGAGGGGGGCAAGCAGCACCCCCCTCCCAGGCTGATTTCAGCCCCAGAGACCTGGCCTATGCATTTATTTTTCTTTTAAAATAAAAAAATAAGGGGAGGGTGGGCCACGCAGCCAGTTTCAGCCAAGGGGACCCCATATACCGGGGCCTGGTCTCTAGTCAATGCAACCCCCACAAAATTAAAAAACATGCCCCCGGGATTGGGCGCACCCGGGGGCTTCTTATAAAAAATGCAAGTCTTTTTTTTTATTTTGCCGTGGATCCGCAGGTCCACACGCAAATTTGTGGGAAAATGTTTAAAAAATGCTTTTAACCCCCAGCGAGGTCCCTGTGGGACACCCCCACCATATCTGAGACTTCAGGGTATTCCTACCCTGCCCCTTTTTCTGTATTTTTTACTTTTTTTGTGGGACTCAGCTTCAAGCCAAGTCCCAAGATAGCTGCCAAATCTTCCTTGTTAAAGTGTTGGCAGCCAATCAAATTTCTGTAGGATCCACGAGTCCATTGCAAGGTCTCACGTCCCCAGATATCCATATTTTTTAAACTTAAATATCTCAAAAACTATTGAACAGATTTACAACAAATCACAAAAAGCATGCTTTCTGGACCAACATCTAGGTTTCTGACAAATTTGGTGTAATTCCATTCAGCAGTTCGAGCTGTAGTCATTTAAAAAAAATGAAAAATCCCCATAGACATAACATGAGGAAAACGAGTTTTGGGACCCCCCTTTTCTCTCAGCCCCCACTAGAGAGATCACCCTAAACCTTCAACACAGCAGCTGAACCAAAAAGAAGAAGATCGGTGAAAATTTCATGAAGATTCGACATTGAATTTTGGTCTTAACTGTGACTATAGCCAGTATATATATATATATGACACTCTCGATGTCATAAGGATGGACTAAGGGCGCTTAGACATTTTTTAGGGAGCAGACCTTTACAATTGTATCAACATTCTGAAATGTTATTGAGAATGGCAGAATTATGCTTGGAAAACAACTTTTTCCAGTATGGCAATGACACCTATAGACAACTGAGGGGGACGGCCATGGGCAGCTGCTTCGCCCCCAGCTATGCGAATCTTCACATGGGCTGGTGGGAGAAGCAGGTGCTCAGGACCACATGCAGGAATGAGTGGGAGAATAACATCAAGTTTTGGGTCAGATTCAAAGATGACCTGTTCATTATATGGAATGGGTCATCAGAAAATGCTAAAATGTTTGTTGCTTCCCTTAATGTGAATACCCTAAATCTGAATTTCACTGATAACATAAGTAATTCCAGTGCACACTTTTTAGGTTTTTATAAAAGATGGTTTTTTACATACTCGCACTTTTAGAAAGCCCACGGCTGGTAATTCTGTGTTACACTGTAGTAGCTTTCATCCCCAGAGCTAAAACAGAGTATTCCCTATGCGGAGCAGCTTCCCATGAAAAGAAATTGTAGCAAAGCAAGCTCCTTGACACAAGCCCAGACGGAACTGACAAAGAGATTCAAGGAAAGAGGATATAGTCAGACCGTCCTTGATCAAGCAGTAGCTAAAGTAGAAGGTTTGTCAAGGCAAGAAATACTCTTTGGGGAAAGGAAGAAAGCCAAAAAGAACAATAATTTGAAACAGGATATAAGGATGATAACCGGGTACAATGTCTATCATGCTAGGGTGAGAGCCTGCATGAATAGGCATTGGTACCTGGTTAGAGGGGACCCCATCCTGAAGAGTGCAGTATCCAGAAGACCACTTGTCTCCTACAGGAGAGCGAGGTCAATGCGACAGCAGCTAGTCAACAGTAGCCCAGAATTGATTGAAACTGAAAGTTGGCTGAAGGCAAACCCGGGTTTTAATAAATGCCTCAAGTGTAAGGCCTGTAAACACGGGGTGAACAAAAAAGAAGTACAGCTGCCCTTTATGACTAAACCGTGGAGGATTCATAGGCTTCTTAATTGTAAGAGTGACCATGTGGTGTAGGTGCTGCAATGCACGTGCCGCTTGGTCTACGTGGGCAGTACTATCCAAATGGCCCACGTAAGAATTCTTCAGCATCTCAGAGCTGTCAAAAACAAGGACCAATCTTATCCAGTTGCCCGTCACATTAATGAGGTTCACAAAGGCAGAGTTGAGGACTTAACTTACTTTGTGATAGACTCGGTACCCAAAAGGAGAAGAGGAGGTAATCGGGAGGGCAAACTGAGACAATTGGAGTTGCGTTATATTTTAATGCTTGACTGCAAAAGCCCGAATGGTCTGAACTCAGATGAAGGATTACATGTTCATTTACTTTAATTGGGAGCACCGAGTTGAGCCTCGTAGACCCTATATCCTCCACGTAGTGACAGTTACATTACAAAGCCCCATGAAAGTACATATTGAGAAATATGAATCTGTGTATCACTTTTTTATGATTTTTTAGAGTGTGAAAATTGTATATAGACATCTGTGTGATCATCAGTGGGATGAAAAGCCTAGGAGTGTTTTAATTGATCAATTATATAATATAAAGAATGAATCTTTTTATGAATTACAAAACCGGGTATAGTAAGGTATAATTTTATTGACCCATCTCGTTTAATATTGTGTTTTAATAAGTAGAAATTTGCGGTTTTGCACATAGTCAGTGCGGGTATAAGGAGTGAGCACTTGCACTTTATCATCAATGGCAGCTGTAATTGCAATTTTGTACACATTCCAAACAATTGGTTATTTGCACTTTAGTGACATCTAGATTTGATGGTCTAATAGCACTAGCACTTTAATTCTTCTGGCAGCTGGAATTACAATTTGGCACTTTTAGGGAAATGGTTATTTAAGTTAGACCATGTACCACCGTTGTGCGGAATAGTCAACGCAAGTGACTACTTATGATTTAGGATTAGAGATGGGCTTGTTAGGAGTTTGTAGTCCGTTCTATTGTAACCCCTATTGGATACTTGAACAGGAAGGGCAGTTGGTATAAAGAAAAACGAAACCTGTATATATAGTTAAAAGCTAGAAAGGGATCGTACCGCAGCGTAATCTTGAAGTGTGTGGCTAAAGTTATGTCTTGCTCACATCCGCCGTCTTTCTGTCACGCAGTCACAACAAAAATGACGAGCTTGAGCTGAGCACTGAAACCGTATGACGCGCTTTGTCTTTAGGACAGAATTAGGAATGGACTCACAGACCACACTTGAGAATGCATACCGGGTGATATGTGTAATGTTAAGACACTTGTCAGTAAAACACTCAGGAATGGCTTGGTTGTCTGGCACAATAAAGTTAATTGAAAAGAATAAAATACCAAGAAAAAAAGCAAGGAGAGCAACTGTATATGCAAAAGTAAATATAATGAAATACCATATGGTAAAATGCAATACTACTAATGCAATGTATTAATACACTCTCGCTTGTTTTACTAAAAAAACTGAATTTGTAATAATGAGCTTCAAAGTTTGTGTGAAGTGTTTTGTCTATGTCTTTGGTACCACGTGATGGTAACAAAACATTTAAATTTATGTTGGGAGTTTGGCTCTACATGTGATCAAGGCAGGGGACCCTGCCGAAATGCGTCATAGCCCTAAGTCTGCAGTAAAAATTTGAAGGAATCAAACCTTGGATTGCTGTGTTGTGCTGTGGAGCGAGGAGGTGATGCGCTGGTTCTGTTTGTGGATATATATATATATATATATATACACACTCACAAGAATCACGAAATTCACCAGTTACAGTTGACATCACTGATGACATCATCCAATAAGTGTTAGTTTTTTTCATAGTTTACATAGTGGTAGGTAGCTACCATATTGCTGTTCTACATAATTTTCTACAGCCTGTGTCCAGCTGATGGGTGTAATTGTTTACGAAACACACGTGCTCCTAATGCATCATAGATGTTTAAAGGTATTGAACATGTTATACGTCTTTGCATTGAAGAGTAACTCTATGTGCAGATGACAGTTGATGAGCTATATTCAACATGTTCCTCACAACTTTTTTTCTGCATAAAAAGTTTTGAACAAGGCAAATATTCTACTTTCTCCAAACTAAGGGGCAGATTTACAAGCCCCTTGCGCCACTTTTGCGTCACTTTTCCCATGTTAAAAATGACGCAAAAGTGGTGCAAGGGCCTTGTAAATAAGCCCCCCAAGTATTGTAAGCAGCCTTGAGTTACTAGACAGAATCTTCTCAGCATGACAGTTTCTACATAACATAGAAGACTGTGTGCACCAGGTACTAATGGACGTGCATGTGCTTCTTTTGCTTCAGAGGATGGGCTATCTGTGAAATTTTCACCACAGTATGAATGCTGCTGGTAGTATAATGTTTAGCACCTTCAGACCTTGGCTATTTTTAAGAGAATAATGTATTTTTTGATAAGTGTTGCATAGAGTGTACACTGTTATTAGTAGATACCTTTTAATATTTTGTGGTGTATTTCTTATGAGAGTTTCACTGTCTGCAAACAGTGTGGTACAGAGTAAACTTTCTTCATAGACTAAATACTAGTTACAGTATCCACTTTTCTGCACATTTCAACTTCATTTCTCAATGTAGCTTTGGTGACTGTGATTGTTTTGATAGAGTTAAAAGCTGTCCATAGTAAGGTATTTATTTTGGAAACAGATGTTTAGTATCCTGAGGAACTTGGCTTTCCCTAAACAGTTGTATACAGCTCGAACACAGCATGCAATTTGGGTTTCCCATATATCTGTTGTTGATTGTTAATCTGTACTAGGATACAAGTGAAGTTTATGGTATAGGATCAATGTTGCACATAAAGCATGCTTGCTACAGCTAAGGGAGTTGTATCTCTGATGGCATTAAAGATGCTTCATATTATTCTGGGCTATTTTATACTTTCTTCCAGGCCTATAATGCCATACTAATTTATAGAGCAACATGTGCAAAAGAAGCTTGTATGATGTCATCAGTGATTTCATCAATTACGTCATTTGAGGTGTCTTCAGTGATGTCATAAATGATGTCATAGAACGTGCCATGAGTGATGTAATATGTGAGGTTATAAGCAGTGCATGGCGGGGGCACAAGTTATAGTTAGCTCTGCTAATTATAACTGGTGAATTTCTGTGTTTTGTTGAGTTCAAAACATTTATGCTGTCACTGATATATTCCTAACTATAGTGTTATTTAACCGTCCTATATTTCAGTGAATTTGAAAGTATTGTTTTTAGCAAAAGCAGATCTTTTATCATCACATTTAATATAATGTTAACCTTTGATTTTCTCAGTGAATTTCTAGGATTTTTTCTACTTAAAGTAATATTTTATTGCCATATGTAAAGCCTACCCCCAGCTGAGCACTGTGTTCTGCCGTGCGCGGCAGGGAGTTGGCACCAGGGCTTCGCCTGTGGCCAGGCCCTATGGCCAACCTACCCGGAGGCAGACAACCCCTCTCACAAGCCACAAGTCCTTTCATCACGCACGGTATGGTGTTGGTCGCAGGGCCCCCGCATCCAGCTCCCTGCTGGCAGCCACCCAGAGACAGTCCAGATACAGTCCATCCCATGCTGCACATGGCCTTTGGTTGTGCATGGCATGGGGTTAGTCTTGCAGCTAGGTCCTGCTTCCAACTCCCCACAGGCAGCCTAACCTTGGGGTTGGTCACAAGGCTATGAATGCAGCCCCCTCTCCAACCCTTAACTGGCCCCAAGTTTCAATAAAGAGGGGAGGGGCAATGTGGCCCCCCCTCCCCATGCCTTAAAAGGCCCCAGGGACCCTATCCCCATGGGCAAAATCTAAGGACAGGCGTGGGATCCTGACCTGCTCCCCGTGACTTATTTGGCTCAGCGGACCCCATCCCTGTGGCCAAATATAATTAAAAAAGGGAGGGGGAACATTTGACCCTCCTCCCTGAGACCTCATATGCCCAGGGACCCAATCCCAAGGCCTTTTTAGTTTAAAAGAGGAGGAGGGCTGCAAGGCCCCTCTCCTCAACCCGTATCAGGCCACGGGGACCTCATCCCTCGGGGCCAAAACATTTTGAAAAGAGTAGTGGGAATGCGTCCTCCTCTTGAAACTTTTTGGGCTCCGGGGACCCCATCCTGAATAATTAATAAATGGGGGCTGGCATGCGGCCCCCACTCCGTGAGCCTAATTAGGCCCCATGGACCCCTTCCCTCAGGACCAAAATGTAAATAAAAGGAGAGGGGGCATGTGAACCCCCTCCCCAAGTTTTAAAAGGCCCTGAGGATCCATCCCCGGGGCCACATTAAAGAAAAAAAGGGAGAGGGGTGTGCAGCCCCCCTCCCGAGCCTTATTAGGCCCAGGGGACCCCTACCCCGGGGATGAGTAATTATTAAAGGGAGGGGAGGTGCGGCCCCCCACCTGAGCCTCATTAGGCCATGGGGACCCCGTCCACTGGGGTCAAAATTGTAAAAATAAAAAAAAAAGGACTACCCAACTGGAGTACTTTCTACTGGTAAATTATTGAGTGCCACCTCATTGGGTGAATGTCCAGTGCATACTCTACACTACAGCTGCATAAAGGAAAATGGGGTAATGTTTCCAGTGACCTTGTGCATGTGTAATTTTTCTCAATATGATTGCTCCTGGAGCATCTTCATACAGAAATCAGTGAAAAATTCATCCTCGTTTATAGGAGATGACAAGACTACAGACAAAGAGTTGAATCTCCACCAAACTAGGGTACTTCTTCTTAATTATGTGGAGTAAGTGCTTCTTTGTTTGGTGGAGATGTCCACATATTACTCTGCATCAAAAAAGTGCCATCAAACTCAGCGGGAAACTCGCTCAGTTCCCTTTGTTAAGTTGAGCTGTCCATCAGCCTGGAAAGTGTGGGAACACCACTGCATACTACTAACGTGAAAGGGACAGGGCTGAACAAGCAGAGCTTGTAGGTGATTCATCTCCTTTCCATGCTCAGCAACAATTAAAAGGAAGAACCTTAATTAAACGAAGAGGGGGTGTGTGATCCCTTGCCCCGGCCTTCTCAGGCTCCAGGGATACCTTTCCCCATGGCAGTAGTTTTTTTTTTTTTAAAGGGAGGGGGCCCTTTCCCCAAGCCTATTATGGCCCCCGTGGACCCTACCCCCCAGGGCCTGATTTTAATGTAGGTGGGTGTCTACCTAGGGCACACAACATACACATTTTGGGGGCCGTGGGGTGAGCCCCAGGGCCCCAGCAGCCTCTGCCGGCTCCCTGCATAATGTGGAAGCCACTGTTGCTCCCGCCTACATGGAGCAGCTATTTATGCTGCTCCTTCTGGGTGGGAGTAATCCTTTGATCTGTTTCCCTGCCTGCATCAGAGCGGGCAGGGAATCAGTTCTTAAGTCTGCTCCCAGCTGGTGGGAGGAATTTTAAAGCTCCTGCCCGCTGGGAAAAGTCGTTGGGACTTATTTACAAGCCCCTTGCGCCACTTTTGCGTCATTTGTAACATGGGAAAAGTGAGGCAAAAGTGGTGCAAGGGACTTGTAAACAAGCCCTGTTGTGTTTACTCCTGTTTGGTGGCCGATTAAAAAATGCTCCAGCCAGACAGGATTGCCGGTGCGAGCAGGTAAACCACTATGTCCCAAGGTGGGCTCCCTTGGACACAGCAAGTGTGCTGGCCATGGGGGATGGGGCCCCCAGGGCAATTGAAGGCTCGGGGTGGGGGACCGTACTAAGCTTTCTTGAAACTTATGCTGTAAAATACAACATTTGAATCTATTTTTTAAAAGTTTTTTTGCAAGGGAAAAACTTTCCCACAGTACATCCCAGCCCTGGTCCAACCAGATCTCTCATTTCCTCTCCGCCGCTTTTATAGTTCACCAGCCACCACAGTCGTAGAGCTTTGCATGTGCCAGAATGCAAAGGACTGGATAATCTGGACAAGGACAACTCGAGGGTTCATCTTTTCATCTCTAACATGGTGCCAGAAGTAGTCTGTTAGTAGCATAGGAACATTTGCTGTCAGAGTGAAGCTTTCACTACTGAAGCCTATACTAGATGTGCTGTGTTTGGCTGTGTGTGTGAGAGAGAGAGATAGAAAAGGAGGCTTGCACTGCTGTACTCATGTTGTGTGTGTTTGTCTTTGTCTGTATCTGTGAAGCTTGTACTGCTACTGAAAACTCTGGTCCAGATTTACAAAACTGTCATGCAACACAGCGCAGCAGCTCAAAATGCTGTGCTGTGTTGCGTGACAGTGAGAGAGTAGGAGAGCACCATATCTACAGAGATATGGCTCTCTCCTCCCCTCTCCCAAACGCTGGTGCAGACTTTTGCTGCCAAGCGCCATGCACACACCTTTGCGCCATAGTGCAAGGGTGTGTGCGTGAGTCTAGCATAGGTCTTGTACTGGAAGAGTTCCCTTCCAGTACAAAATACTGTGCTTAGACTTAATTGAAAACGTTTCCTACTTTGTGTGTGTGCTGTTCAGTGCAGCACACATGCAAAGTTGGAAAAGAAAGGAGAAAATAAAATATTTCTCTTTTAAATGCCTTCTTTCAAGTGGCGTAACTTTTTGGCACAAGACCCTGTCTGCTATTGTTAGTAGATAGGGTTTTGCGTCAAAAAGCATGAGTGGTTGCATGGGAACGCCCATATACCGCCGATGGAAGGCCTCCTTTACTCAGACAAAATGCAAAGCAGTGCTTTGCGCTGCGCTGCTTTCCATTACTTTTAGGCTACTTCCCTGGAAAGTAAATTAGAAAAAAACATTTTGTGCTGGGTTGCATCAGATTTGTGATGCAAACCCAGTGCAAAATGTTTGTAAATCTACTTCAATGTGCCTGTTATGTGCATGAGAGAAACTTGGACTGATACTGCCTGTGCTGTGTGGATTTGAGATTGGGGGACCTATTTATGAATAAGTCACGCAGTGCAGCGCAGCAAGTCACCTGGCTGCACTGCACTGTGTTACAGAGAAAGGACAGGAATGCACTGCATTTAAAGCAATACAGCGCATTCCTGCCCTTTCCTCTGCGCTGGTGCCCTTTTGTCAGCCTAGCGCAAAAGCAGGCACCCTTTTACCATGGTGCAAGGGTCCCTGCGTTCCATGCAGAATTATTTTTGTGCAGGAAGGAACACCTTCCTGCACAAAAACAATCCTGAGAGGCATATTCCTTTATATATGTGTGCTGCAGAATCATAGAAAGAGAAAGGAATGAAAAAAAATAATGATATTTCTTCCCTTTACGCCTCTCCTGGGAATGCATATCTTTTTGGCACATTCCCAGGTTTACTAGTTTTGGTAAATCTGGAAATGTGTCAAAAACCATGGGAGTTGTGTGGGAACACCCATTGAACACATTACTAGAGCAGAGTAATACAATGAGGCGATTTGAGCTGTGTTGGCTTAATCCAGATGTATAGAGCCACTCAGGGCTATGCAAAGTGGCTTTGCATGGCTTCATAAATCTGACTTAAGATTTTTGTCGCTCTTGCATTTTGCACCAGGCTGCATGGTGCAAGGGCGCCGAAAACCAGCTCATAAATAGGCCACTAAGTGTACACTGCTGTCTTGCAGTATTGAGCTGGTGTGTCTGCAGTGTTGGGTAGGTGTTTCAGATAGGAAACGCACTGTGAGTCATTTTCGGTGGATGTGTTTGAAGGGCATTTTGCAAACCGACGAATTAGAAAATACTCCTAGGATATTTTTTGGCTTGTTTCTACAGAGTTCTATTGAAATTTGTGCTGTAAATGCACCATTTTAAACCTTGTTTTTCCAATCTTTGGCCTAAGCTTTCTACAAACTAATGCTGTAAAATGTACCAATGAACCTATTCTTTCAAAATATCACCCCCTGGTGGAAAAACAAGTAGTTTTGGCTCGCTCGCTGTACTAACTTAGATAGTTAACTCAGATCTCTCATTTCTGCCCTATCACTTTTAGAATCCCCAAGCCTCAACTGTCGTTCAGGATATTCAAGATTTCACAAAGATACATACAAACATATATATGGATGGTGGAGCTGTACTTCAGGGGACTTGGTTACTGAATCATAAGGAAAAAATTACAAGGCGTATGCGATTGACGTTACTTTACATATTGCACTTTTTTTTGGGAAGTTTTATATAGAGCGAACTTGACCCGAAGGTATCAGAGCGCTTTACATGAGCACCAGTTGCGTCACGGGGAGATTAAGTGATTTGCCCAGAATCACAGGATGTTGAACATTGTTCCAGAGACTCAAACCCGGTTCCCCAGATTTGAGGTCGACCGCCCTAGCCTGAGGTCCCTCATAGACTTTGGGGGATACTTTTTCACTAAACTGTATGAATTGCTATACGCATTTTAACAAAAGATAGTTGAAAATATTTGCTAATAAAAAAGCTATAAATGTCATTGTTATTGTAAGATATTAGTTTGGTAGTATGTTTGAATGCTGACTGAATTTTGTACATTTATTTCTGGTGATGCTACTTTAAAACGGATTACTTATGAACAACCGATGACTACAAGATTTGTCAACTTCGCCTGCCATAATAAATTGTCATTTTGTAAGAGATTGACAAAAAAAGAAAATATTAGAAAAATACAGTGGAACAGAAATTCCTTAAATAACAAGGGGCAGATTTACAAGAAAGTGACGCATCTATAGAGCTGCGTCACTTTACCTGCGCCACCCTGAGAAACCCTTGCGTCACCATGGATGCACCGTATTTACAATACAGCGCACCATGGCGCAAGGATTGACAGATGCGTCAGAAATTCTGACGCATCTGTTGGCGCAAAAGTCACGTATTGCTGGAGTCGTGTCGCAAGCACGACGCAACTCCAGCAGTACATGGGGAAGCCTATCCTCATTGTGCTGCGTCACTCCTTACACCTGCTCCAAGCAGGCGTAAGGTTTTGACGCAGAGGCGTCCTAGAAGTGGCGCAGTGAAATGTTGTAGATTTCACTGCGTCACTTCTACGAGGCTTTTTTGCGTGGGAACGCCCACCCTGCATACATTATACCTGACGCAGGTATAATGTGACGCAGGGCTTTACAACGTGACGCATCTCCCTAGATGCGTCACATTTCTAAATAGGCCGCATTTTTACACCACCGCTGTGTCACAAATAGTGACGCAACAGCGGCGCAAAAATGACGCATTTATAAATCTGCTCCCAAGAATTGTGTTGAGTGTATGTTTAAACAGCTGAGCATATTCAGTCTAGTCTGGGAACACAAATTACAACTTAGAGGAATTTAATCATCAGCAATCAGCCTGAAATAATCCCATGCACTGAAATAGATGCCACTATAATAAAGAAACACAAACAGATCATGTATGGAATGCTGAACATTGTTAAACATTCACCCCCAGTCAAAGATCCAGGTTAAATCCATCGTTTTATTGCTAACCATGCCACCCCAGTTTAAACCCAGCCATATGCAAATCAGTCTTGACCCTGCTCCCCATGGGAACCATCCAGCTCGAACTGCCAGGCCAGGTCCTCCCTGGACCAGAAAACAAGCATCCTGGGACTGGTTTCGGGGTATCACCCCTCATCAGCCATGCTAGCTTGAAACCAGAGAGAGTCATAACGAGTGTGCAAAAAAACGATAGATTGAGATGCGGCCCAGAACGATCGCTAGTGGACGAGATCATTTCAAGCATTCTATCCATCACCTTGTTGTTTTTGCATTATAATAAAGAAGACCTAAAAAAACTTCAAAGAGGTTGCTTTGTGTCATGGGTATAGGAATGTCCCTCCCTCATTTATTTAAAACCGTCTTGTATAGACCTTAGTTTTGCTTTAGCACTGTTTAAAGTCATATTTAAAATGTATCATTTGAATGAATGTAAAATTAAGTCAATTGATACATCAACAATAAGTCATCGAGACAGATTAACGAGAACCACTCTTCGTGACATTCTACTGCCTTTATTTAGACAATGGCTTCTTCGTTGTCTGTACTAGAACTAATCCCAACTGTATTGAGCCTAATTAGTGCATAATACACGAGATACATGCTTCTAACTTAATATGCAAACAGGTCTATGAATGTCAGAGAGTTACAAGTACTATGGGGCATATTTACAAGCCCCTTGCGCCACTTTTGCGCCGCCGTTGCGTCACGCATGTGACGCAGCGGCGACGCAAACCATGCGCCGCGTTGCGCTATATTTACAACGTGACGCATCTAGGGAGATGCGTCACGTAGTAAACCCCTGCGCCACATGAAACCTGCGTCAGGTTTCATGTGGGCGTACCGGCGCAGGGGTGGGGCGTTCCGGCGCAGGAACGCCTCGGCAAAGTGACGTAGTGAAATCTACAAGATTTCACGCAGTCACTTTTCCGGCAGCTGGTGCGTCAAATCCTTACGCCTGCTTCAAGCAGGCGTAAGGATTGACGCACCATGTTAGGGATAGGGAAGGTTGGAACAGTGCTGGAGTTGCGTCGCGCTTGCGACACAACTTCAGCACTGCGCCAACCTTCCGCCGGCAGATGCGTCACGCATCTGCTTATCCTTGCGCCACGATGCGCCGCATTGTAAATGCGGCGCATTGGACGTGGCACAAGGGTAAACTTAGGTGACGCATTTTCCCTGGCGCATCCCTGCTGATATGCAGGGATGCGCCAGGGAACGTAAATATGCCCCTATATATTTTTCCCTAGAATCGCATTGAATATAAATGAGATATTTTGATTACAAGGCGCTCTAAACGATAAAGTACATTTTGATACTTCTCAATACAGATCTGCTAATGAAATGAAAAATGTGTTCCAAAGCATGCCTCCATCTTTTATATTTCTTTTTCATTGGTTATAATAGCAAGCGCTTCGAAGATGATAACAATTTCAATACAAATAACAGCAAATGCAAAATCACATGGCATTTTTCTACCCAGATCACCTACATTTACCATCAATTTTGCATTGACGTTTCCAGATTGTATAGATTTAACAAGTGCTGAGTTACAATATGGTGCAAGCATTTGCACCACATGACAAAAACGCCGGTTGTTGGTCCAAATGTTGGTGCAAATATCAGTACACAATTTCACAACTGAAAACCTATCTATCTATCTATCTATCTATCTATCTATCTATCTCTCTCTGTCTATCTATCTGTCTGTGTCTGTGTCTGTCTGTCTGTCTGTCTATCTATCTATCAATCTATCTCAGTGTAGCTGGAAAATATAAGATTGACTCAGTGATATAACTTTTTAACAAAGATCCAGATTTTATTATCTTTGTGACAGATAAGCAATTTCTTGGACTTTTAACTGGAGTGTCAGAAATCCAGAGTTTAGTCGCCTCAACCAATGCACCGGAACATCGAAACTGAAAAAAATTATTGGCAGTAATTAAAATATGTCTGCTTGGTGATACCGGAAAGTGGGACCTGAGGTGCTGTAGATGGGGTGCATAATGCACAAGGACTTAATAGATAAACCTTTGCTTTATAGGAAACCGATGAAAGAATAGTGGTGGGTGCATGTGTGATGTTATTGTCCTGCATTCAATTCAGATCAGCTTCTGC
Organism: Calotriton arnoldi; assembly: GCA_963921515.1. Classification (NCBI taxonomy): domain Eukaryota; kingdom Metazoa; phylum Chordata; class Amphibia; order Caudata; family Salamandridae; genus Calotriton; species Calotriton arnoldi. The sequence continues at coordinate 40,023 of CAWUFW010022137.1, read as the reverse complement.
ACCGCAAGACATCTGTTCAACTGTGAAGTGGATGGAGGAATGGAGAATGACCGGTTACTTACCGGTAATATTCATTACTTCGAGTCGTAGACCTCCTCGTCACAGTCATTAACGCATGTGTGATATCTCCTCCCCACAGAAATTTCAAGCAAAACTCCCTTGGCCCATCCCTACCCTCCAGGCCACTCCCACATCCTGTGGCTCATAACCCCTGGCCCACTGCAGCACATCCTGTACCTTCAAGCACAAGAAGCCAAACAGGGACGGAGGGATAGGAACCAGGACTGTGACGGGGAGGTCTACGACTCAGAGTATGAATATTACCGGTAAGTAACTTGTCATGACCTCCTCGTCAGACCTCCCCGTCACAGTCATTAACGCATGAGCAGATACCAAAGGAAGAATCGACTTCACCACAGAGATGTAAACAGACTTTATTAGCACAAAAGCAGAAATTCACCCCACCTGTACAGAATGCAACACAGCGTCCCTAAAACCAGCAGCCCCAGCCCCAGTCCCACCCACCACCAAACGATAATGGGACATAAAGGTGTGCGGAGTACTCCAAGTAGCGGCCTTGCAGATCTCTGCCATAGACGCCCCCTGATAACAAGTCCAGGAAGCAGCCACACCCCGAGTTGATCTCCTCTCAACCCAGCCAAGCACCAGCACCCCACCAGCTCATAAGCCACCCCCACAGCCCACCTCAGCCACCGACTGAGAGTCGCACCAGATGGCTTCAGACCCTGGCCCACCAGGCCAAAGGTCACAAAAAGAGAATCTACCTTACAAAATGGTTTAGTACGAACCAAGTACACCCCAAGAGCCTGTTTAACATCCAAACAGTGCAGCCGCACTTCATCCTCCGCAAAAGGATCAGGACATAACACGGGCAGAACCAGATCCTCCGAGCAATGAAACGAGGAAGGAACCTTGGGAACAAAGGAAGGATCAGGCTGGAGAACGACGTAATCCAGAAAAAGGGCTCAGAACAAAGCTACGAGCCCACCTCCCCAACCCTCCGGGCCGAGGTAATAGCAACAAGGAAAACCACTTTGATCATCAGAAAACGCAGTGACACCTCCCCCAGAGGCTCAAAAGGAGCAGACTGCAAAGCTCTCAGCACCAACGGAATATCCCAACCTGGTTCAAAGGACTTACCCACCGGCTTCTGGAGGAAACAACTCCTCAACAACCGGGACACCAAAGGAACAACCGGCTCACAGGCTGGACCCCGAAAGGCCCTCACCGCCGTCCACTGAGCCCGCAACGAGGCAACAGCCAGATTCAAGTCAAAGCCAGCCTTCAGGAAATCCAAGACACGCACAGGATCCACCTCCAGAGCAGACCATACTCGATTTGCACACCAACCCTGAAAAGAAACCCAATGCAGAGCAAAGGATTCAAGAGTCGAAGGGCACCAGGACTGCTAGATAAACTGAGCCACCTGAGGAGAACACCCCATAGACATGAGGTTCATCCTTTCAACAGCCAGCCCGCCAGACGCAATCGGACGAGACAGTCCCGGGACAGAGGAGGAAATAACAGGGGACAAGGAACCACCGGCAACGGACAGCCAGGGCCCACCACCAACCTCAAAAACAGAGGGAAACAGGGTCTCCGGCTCCAGGCAGGCACCACCAGGAGAACAGATGCCCGGTCCAACTTGACCTTCAGCAGGACCCTCGGAATCAAGGCAATTGGAGGAAAGACATACATCAATCCCCCCTCCCACCGAAAGGACATAGCATCCACCCTCCAAACCGAGTCCGACCGAACCAGAGAGCAAAACCTCATCCTCAAGGCGTTCCCCGGGGCAGCAAACAGGTCCACCACAGGGACCCCAAACCTCCCCATCAGCATCCCAAACACCTCTGGCATCAAGCACATCTCTGACAGGGAGGGAAACAACCTGCTCAAGCGATCAGCCTCCGAGTTCAACACACCCGGCAGTTGCAACACCCTCAGAGACAACAAGTTTCCACCGGCAAATCTGCTGCACTAACAAGTTGAGGGAAGCCACCTTCACACTCCCCTGGCAATTGACATAACACACCACCACCGTGTTTTCTGTCCTCACCAGCACATCTTGCTGCAGGACCCAAGGAAGAAAATGCACAGAGGACAACTGAACCGCTTTCAATTCCCTCCAATTTGAAGACATCCCAGCTTCCTGGACCAACCAAATCCCCTGAACAGACTCCTGGGTCAACACAGCCCCCCAGACCAGCTTGCTGGCATCCGTAGTCAGCACCAACCACTCCTGGAACACAAAGGGAGAGCCCTGCAAGAGGTTCTGATCCTCCAGCCACCAGGACAATTCCTGGGAAATTTCCACACCCCCCGGTATCAACTGTTCGCAATCCTGAGACTCCGGACACCAATGCCCCAGAACATGATTCACAAGAGGGTACAGGTGCAACCGGGCCCAAGGAGCAATCTTCACTGTAGCAGACAACAAGCCTTGAACCCTCAACCACTGCTGAGCCGTGGAAGAAGGGGAGACCAACACCTTCCTCAGCTCTCAGACCAGGGTCAGTCTGCGAGGCTCCGACAGGAAAACTTTCCCCAGCCTCATGTTGAAGACCCCCCCAATGAGCAGCAGTTCCTGAGTGAGGCACTGATGGGACTTCTCCAACTTCAGAATCCACCCGAACTTCTTTAGGAGATGGCAGACATCCCAGGTATGTGACTGAGCCTTAAGGAAAGAAGAGGAATATATCAACCAGTCATCCAAGTAAGGAAACACCTGGATCCCCAGAGCATGCAACAACCCAACCAAGGGTGCCAACACCTTAGTAAACACCCTAGGCGAGGCAGAGAGACCAAAGGGCAATAACTGGAATTGGTAATGATCAACGCCCACACAAAACCGCAGAAACCTCTGGGAAGCCTCGTGCACCGGTACATGAAAATAGGCGTCCCTGAGATCCAGAGAAGCGAGGTAATCCCCCACAGACAGGAAGGGAAAAATCAGCTGAAGAGATACCATTTTCAAGGAACGATGAGGGATGCAAAAATTCACAGCCTTCAGATCCAGAACAGAACGGAAGTCCCAATTGGGTTTTTGGATCAGAAACAGGAATGAGTAAACCCCCCGACCCTGCTGACTCACAGGCACCCTCATCATGGCCCCTTTGGAAACAAGGTCCTGCACCACCTCCAAAAGAGCCCGACACTTGACCGGAGATCTGGGAACAGGGATAGCCCGGAACACTTCTCCCGGCGGCTCCCCAAATTGGATCTGATATCCAAGTCTGACAATCCGTAGGACCCATTGATCGCTGACAAACTCCTCCCAGACCGGAAAAAAAAGACCTGAGGCGACCCCCAACCGGAGCCCCCTCCGAACCCCTCGCAAAGTTATGATTTGGGAGGACCTGAAGCACCGGAGAGACCATGCTGACCCCGGGACTTGTGGAAGGAAGGGACACCCCGTCCACGTCCCCTACCACAAAAGGGCTGGATGGCCATTTTAGACTGAAAGGCTTGCCCAAAAGCCCGTTTATAACCAGCAAACGTTCCCTTCTGAGACAAGCGGACCGGAGCCAACAACTTTTTCTCCTCCGCCGTCTTTTATATCAAAGCCTCCAATGGTTCCCCAAACAGTTTGGAGCCCGTGAAAGGAATCTTCATGAGAGCAGCCTTTTGCGCCGCCTCCACTTTCCAAGGCTTAAGCCACAAGTGTCTCCTAGTCGCCACCGAGGCACCAGCCGCCACTGCCGCAGCACTAAGGGAATCAAATGACAAGTCAGTCAAGAAACACAACTGCTGCTCCAACATTGTCGAAGACTCAGAGGGATCCTCCTCCTGCAACAGCAGTTCCGAAGTACCCTGACAGTCCTTCAGAAGAGACTGAACCAGATAACTAGTGTAAGTGGCAGAACAAACCGCAAGGTTGGAAGACGCACTGGACCATTGCAAAGCCCCTTCAACTCTCTTGTCCCCAGGATCAGAAGAATCCGCATCCTCGGAAACCACCAGGCTCTGAGACGGGAGACAGCGTTTACAACGCAGTCATTACATCACAGATCCTTTACAACACGATCGTACAATGACCGCATTGTTAGAACGCAATGCTTTTACAACACAAGTCATTAGATCGACTTGCTGTAGGGGGCGCTCTAACATAAGGAATAGTATAATTTACTATTCCAACACCTTCCCTACTGTTGCGCAGGCTCGAGTTGGAATAGTAAATTATACTATTCCTAAGTCCAGCGCGCCCCCTACAGCAAGTCGATCTAATGATTTGCGTTGTAAAGGTATCGCGTTCTAACAACACAGTCGTTGTAACGACCGCATTGTAAAGGAACGCGATGTAATAGCATGCAATGTAACATGCTATATTCCTCTGAGACGCCAGTCCCGCCAGCAGAGAATCCACCTTGAACCACAGAAGGAAATTCCTCAGAGAACCCCTGCAAAGGATATCTCTTAGCCAGAAACCGGGGAAAGGTATGTTTGTCAATATCCTTCCATTCCCCCTCCAGCACATTCCAAACTGACTTATGAACAGGAAGGCACTCAGGCTCCCTCCTCTGATAATTGGAGAAAAAGTCCTCCGACTCATCACCCTCCAAGGGATCAATCATGGAACCCCAAATTGCCCTGCACATTTTGCAGAATACTGGGAAGGTCTGCCCCTTGGACAAAACAACCCTTCACCACCTCATCCGACTCCTCATCAGGATCAGGGACCGCTGGGGCAACTAACTTCTGCCTTTTAGGCCCCTTGGATTCCCTAGCTAGAAAGGCTGCAGCCACTGCGGCTTCAATCATTTTGTGCACCTCAGACAAGGAAGGAGGAGATGAAGGCCCAGCAAGCAGCACCTCCTCCTCCAGGTGCTTACTCTTGTCTGACCATTTAACCCCCTCCATGATGAGCTATGGTCAGAGGAGCACCCACTAGCCATATAGGCCGACCAATCATCCTCAGACCCCGCTATGGTCAACCAGAGAAAGCCACATAGAGAAACCAGCCAATCCCAACAGGGCAGGAGGCCAACCCCTGAAGTCAGCCAATCAGAGAGGCCAAAACATAACTAAACTCCAGAGATACAACCAGGCCCAGACCCTATGCGCCCGAGGCAGAGCTCCAGATGAACCACATACTCAGCCCATCTACAACTACCAGGAGCCACCGGTAAGTAAAAAAGCCATTGCCAAGAGAACACGTTATGCACCAGGGCCCCTGCAGACTCCAAACAAAAGCCCATAGCCTTACAACCAGGCCCCCAAGCTGGCATGAACCAGACCAAACCTCATTCGAAGTCATCAGCCCTCCCACAAGCCGGAAAGAGCGCACCTGCACCCCGCAGCCCGGCCCGAGTGACAGGCAGGGTCACCGCAGTCCAGACATGCCCTACCGGAGCTCGTGGCTCAAAGGTGCAACCGCGGACGAGACTCCATTCTAAAATAAGGCAATCGCGATCCCGCACCGACGGGACCCGCGCCTCACAATGCCAAGTATGCCAGCAAACGCCGAGTGCCCCCCTCCCCAGAGGAGGGGCCTCCCCACCACACCCCAGGCGTTCCAGCAATGCGCCGCATCAGACAGTAAAAAAAAAACAAGAAATTCTTCTTTGGACACATATGCCACCTTGTAATGTATTACAAGTGCAATAGGCTACATGCACTTGTAATACGGTGGACATTATGGGGCCGATTCCGATCTCGGTCGGAGGCGCACCCAATACCATTCGGTCGGGAAAAAAGCCATGCGAAAGCCTGTTTCCCGACCGAACCGTACGCGGGTCCGGCCGAGCGAGTACGATGCGAATTCGCCGACCGACTCGTCCGGGCGACCCGACCGCTCCGACCGACTCGTACCCGGACCGTACCGCTCCGACCGACTCGGTCGGACCCGATTCGCACCGCGCAATGGAGACGTTTCCGGCCGGGTAAGTACGATGCGCACCTCGACCGCTCCGACCGACTCGCGCCGTCCGACTCGAACTCGCTGTCGGAGCCGTACTTTGGGGGTCCGTGTCGGACCCCCTGTACGCCGCACCCGTGCGAGGCGCACACAGGGGGACCCAAGGGTCCCCCTACCTGTGCGTGTACGCCGCGAGCGCCTCGCGGCGCACTCGCTGTAGGGGGCGCCCTTGTCCGCCTCGCACCCATTGAGGCAATGGGAGCCCGCGCACGCGTTGTACGACCGGCTCCCATTGAGTTCAATGGGAGTCCGACCGACTCGTGTCCGATAACATACGGACGCATCGGACTCGTTCGGTCGGACTGCACGGGTCCGATTCGGTCGGAAATCTCTCCGGGTCCGGCTCGGTCGGGGAAATTTCCGGCCCGAATCGGAATCGACCCCTATATCTTCACTTTTTTTATGGAAAATCCCATCCACCAATCTCTAAACAAGGCACTTCGTTTTTTAATAATCTACACAAGATAGGGTTTAGGGATGTAGCAAAGGATGGCGGGGGAAATTTATACAAAGGAGTTGAAGGCCTGCTTAATCTCATTTTAGAGGATATTAATACATATTTAAAAATTCATTTTCTACTTGTTTTGGTCCATAGAAGTGACACCAGAAAAGTTCAGGTGTAAGTGCCACCGGATTAGTCTATAAAAGCACCAATAAGGGTACACCAAAAGTGTGCTCCTGTGTCCATATTTGTGTGGAGAAAAAAAGACAATGGGAAAATACTTGAACTTCCAAGAAAAAAGGCATCAAAAACTAAAATATAATTTGGCACGTCCAAACTCTAAATATGAGTTTCGCATGCAATAATTAGGCTCCACAAACGTAAGGTGCAGAGACATGAAGGAGGCTTTCTCAAACCCATCATTCACTTATGCTTGTTTCCCATGAAGCATAAGTTGCACATGTGCATGTATTCATGTTTTGATAATACATTCTACAGGCGTTACTAACAATGTTGCTTTGGTGTCATTTATAAATATTTCTGTGTGAATCATGCATTATGACTTTCATTTCTCCATCTTTTTTCAGACTTGTGCTAAGAAATGAAATTATTTATACTGTGAGTGTAGTCAACGAACATTTCCACATTTTGGACATAACTGCGTTGACTTGGTTTTAGATGCATTATGTTTAACGCCTCATTTTAAGAAGATCGAACGAACCTGCAACTAGCACAACTCAACGTGTAAATAAGAATGTTGTCACATTTGATGTATTTTATGTTAAAATTGTAATGGTTTTAATTAACTACACAATAAAGTCACTCCTTTGACTTTCATTTAAAGGGCCGTATAATTCTCTATTCACATTATAACCTAGTTATCGACGAATATGGAATTACAATGGAAGTGGGATTACCACATTCCTGGTGTTTCCCAGCTGGACATTTCACCTACTAAATCGGCTGAGCTTTTCTAATGGGAGCCCTGGAATAACTACAGAAATAGCCTGCAAAAGTGAAGATTTTTCAGCAAATACTTCTGCAAAATTATTTTTTCACCAACATTCTTTTGCAAAAATGTTCAGCACTGTTGCACAAATACAGCGAAATATAACATTAAATATATTTCCTCTCTGAGTACCCAACGCATAGACAATTTAAACAAAGAATAGGTAAAAAAAAGTTCTAAAAAGCCATGCCCCATGTTAGAAATGGGGGCACTAGTTGGCAGAGGTTTGCACCCTGTCTAAGTAGGGACCACCACTCTAGTTGGGGTAAGTCAGATACACACACTAAATTAACCTGTGCTCATCCTCTGGTATCTTAGCACAGTACAGTCAGGCTTATCTTAAGAGGCAATGTGTAAAGTATTTGTCTGACACTTAAATTACAGTAACTCAATGAAAACACCACAAAAAGACTCCACACAGGTTTAGGAAAATAGAGAATATTTATGTGAGTAAAACAAGACCAAAACAACAAAAAACCAATAGCTGTAAGTCAAGATATGAATTTTTACACAATAAACCAAAAATAGTGCTTAGAAGTCACTAGCGGTCAAAACGTGACTTGAGGCCGCAAGAGACTGGTGCAAAGTCAAAGTTCGGACCGACCGTGATGGAGGGCAGGCCAGTTACAGGACCCAGACAGGACCGCTGAAGAAATACCTTGGATGGAGCTTTCGTTGACATTGAGAGTCTACTGCGTCATAGTCAAGCTGCACAGAAAGGGTCCAGCGACGTCATCGAGCTCTGTTGAAGTGAATGCAAAGCTTAGTCATCGAACTGCCTCTGTGTCGTCATCGAGCCATCCAGGCTGTGGATTCTTCATTGTCGAACAGCCTCTGCGTTGGCGTCGAAGCGGCACTGCGGTGAAAATTCTCACTCAGTCAAGGTAATGTGTCAGTTTTTGAAGAAATCAGCTGCAGAACCCACTTCTGAGGTCCAGGATTGGAGGGGGCACCTCAGACAAGGGTAGGACTCAAAGACGGCTGAGTCAAGCAGCACTAGTCGGATTGCAGGAAGTCTTTTATGTACCTGATACTTTAGAAAACAGGAGGCAAGCCATCAAGCCCTTGGAGTCACTCTGGGTTCAAGTGAGAGGGTCCAGTCCTTGTCCTCAACAGGGCTGAGATCAGCAGGCAGTAGTGCAGCTCAGCAAAGCAGAGACACAGTGTCTGAGAACAGTCAGTCACAGCAATGTAGCAATCCTTTCAGCACAGCAGTCTTTACCACAGCACAGTTCTTCCGAAGTCCTGTAGTATACTGATTTGATAGGGCCAGAGCCCTGGTACTTATACCCAAATGTGTCTTTGATGTAGGGGGTGACTTCAAAGACGTTCTCTGAAGTGCACAAGGAGTCCTTTCAACCCAGCCCTGGCTACAAACTTACCAGTAGGGGGTAAATCAGCCCTTTGTGTGAGGGTAGGACACAACCTATTCACATGTGAGTGTGAGCTACCTCTCCCCCTTCTTGCCCAGGAAAGCTATCAGTATGCAGATGAATGCAGATGAATCCCTTGTCACATCCAGCCCTTCCTGTGTTGTGGCTATCTAGAGGGAATGCAAAAGGTGTAGCTGTCACCCAGTCCAGACGTGTACTGGAGATGGGCTGCAAGGCACCCACAGCAGTAAGACCAGAGAAATGCCCATTTTCTGAAAGTGGCATTTCTAAAATGGTAATGTCAAATCCAACTTTACCATTAAGAGGATTTATCACCACCATCCCAAAGATATTAAACATGAAGTAGCTACTCCTTTCCAATCAGGAATTATACCTTAAAAGGTGTTTTAAGGAATCCCCAATGCTAGCCTATGGAAGGAGTAGTCCTCAGATCAGTGAAAAAATGAATGTAGCTGTTTGTCACTGCCAGGACATGTAAAACTTAAAAGTACATGTCCTGCCTTTTAGCTATACAGCACCCTGCGCTTAGGGTTACTTAGGGCCTACCATAAGGATGACTAATGTGTAATGAAAGAGGAGTTTAAGGCTTGCCAAGTGGTTTTAAATTCCAAGTCGAAATGGCAGTAAACTGCACACACAGGCCCTGCAATGGCAGCACTGAGACAGGTTTGAAAGGCTACTTGGGTCGGTGGTAAAACCAGTGCTGCAGGCCCACTAGTAGCATTTAGATTCCAGACCCTGGATACATGGTGTGCGACTTTACAAGGGACTTACAGATAAACTACATATTCCAATCAGATATACACCGATGTCAACATGGTTTATGGAGAAGCACATGCACTTTAGCACTGGTCAACAGTGGTAAAGTGCTCAGAGTCCTAAGGCCAACAAAAAGAGTTCAGCAAAAATAGGAGGAGGAAGGCAAAAAGTTTGGAGGATGCCCTGCAAAAAGGGTCAATTCCAAAACCCCGCAAAAACCATTCTCTTCAAAGACCCATCCCCACCCAGGCCTTTTCTGGCCACAGATCAGTTACTTTCTAGCCAATTTTCATCAAGACACTTCCAAACCAAACCACCTCCATTCAATTTAAAGTGTCTGGAGCACACACCAGTTATGCTATAGAGACCACTCTCTGGACCATTACCCCCTGGATCAATCAGTAAGCAGATACTCCTATTCTTAGCATTTCATAGTCAGATTTTGCCCAATCAGACTAGATTATAGGCCAGACATTTCCACAGTCAGGTGTACTCGATGCAGGCTGTTAACTGCCAAACTGTCTTTCAGGTACTCTCCCTTTGTGCCAGGAGCACTGGTTACTGGATGGCTACAAAAATTACTAAAGCATACATGCAAAAATAGTTGCCTCCATAAATATTAAAATATATGCCACCTCTTTGGTTCTTAATTTCAAAATAGAAAATAATAAGTGAAGGGGGAGGCATGACTAACGCCTCATGAGATGGACGCCTGAGCTGTGAGCTGTGAGCCCAATCTACATCCACCATGGGCCCTACCCGTCAGTGATCGGTGTTAATGAGACGATTTCTACAAGTGATGGCCTTAAGGAGAACAATGCCGTGCTTGCAGCAAAGGTACACCACCTGAAAGGTTGTTTTTAGCAAGCTCGTGTTACCGCCACGCGCTATCCCAATAAACACAAAATAGTGGTTGCCATCGCCTCTGCTATTAACTTCTGAAAAAGGACTGTGCCGAGCTACCTGAATATGCTCTGACATGCAGCAATCTCAGGGAGTCTCACAAGTGTGTGCAGGTCTTACCAGGATCCTCAGACCTCACACTACCTGCCAGAGAGGTACAATGATTGCAGTGAGTATGGCAGCCATTACTGATTACTCAGCCTTCCCTGCTCCTGACAATCACCCATACAGTGTATCTGGCAGTGCAGTGAGTAGTACAACCCTTTGCATGCTTGGTAGAAGACCATAACAGCAATGATGGACCACTACCTGTGTCTTTGGCATGTAACAAGGTTAGTGACTTCTCAGTACCTATTCCGTGAGCCTGGTGATTCCCTATCCGGAGGGCGATGGTCCCACTACACTCTCATTAACCCCAGTTCCTCCCATCCTAGTTACTATTGTGGTAATGGTGGATCAGTGTGACACTTGGCACGCATAGTGAACGTCCCACTGTAACTCCCAAGGTTCACCACTTGTGACTTTGTTCATTAGGGAGGTGAGGAGCACCTCCAAACATACCCCCTAATAACTAGTGCTGCTCTATCCCCCTATAGAGACCTGCTATGCCACTATGCCCCTACATAAACAGATGGTGCCTAATCCAAGTTTGGGCTGTACTAATCCACCAGTGCTCTCATTGCTGCTGCGCAATTCTTTGCACTGTATCACCCCTTACGAAATGTTCAATGGCAGACCACAGGGGTAAAGGACCCAAAGACCACAAAGACGTTAAGGACCTCAAAGCCAACCTAAAACGTGCCAAGGAAGAGACGCCTGCTACAGACGCACCGATAAAACCCTAAGGCGATACATCAGTGAGCTTGGAGATCTTCATGCAGAGACTGGGCGCACTTCACAATCTTGCACAAGAAATCAAATCCAATACAGATACAATGTGCCAGGAACTATAGGCTCTACGAAATGACATTAAAGGGATAGCAAACAGAATTATGAAAGTGAAAGCTAGAATTAGTAACTTGGAGGACACACACTCATCAGAAAAGGGCAGATGTAACAGCCAACAAGGTGAAAGCAATATTGAGAGATTTATTACAACTGGAGGACCGCACCTGTAAAGGCCACCTATGTATCTTGGATACCACGCTTCCTTGGGATCAAATTTGAAAAAGACTTTGAAATAGAAAGAGAGCATAGGATACATTTGAGCAAACCAATGCTCAACCCTGTCAATACTACATCAAAACAAAGAACGGCGATTTTCAAATCACTAAGGTACCACACTAAAGCAATCCTATCCTATAAGAGGAAAATTAAAGGTAAAATAATGATCTTTATGGAGCCAGAAGATCTCCAGTCTTTCATATAAACATCAACCCCATCGGATATGGTAAATTGAGAGGTGGGTCACGTCTAACCTTGTGACTGCCTCTTGCCAGCTAGCACACTCCTCATGCTACCAGTATCACAATGCTGTTGTTCATTTGAATTTACTATTTTTTTACAGCTTTCAACATGCTACTGTCATTCGCTGGTCAAATCTACATTCTGTTGCTTTGCTTCACGTTAGTCATTGAAATTTGCCCTATGGTGGATCCAAATGTTGTTAATATGTATATGCCCCTGGCTTATCCTGTCCGCAGTTTGTTAGCTCCAATATGTCTACATGGCACTAAGCTAGGACTTAGCTGTCAACAGGAAATATTAATGTAATTCTTGCTGGTCCCTATTAGCTGATTTGCTTGGGGTTTGCTTGTGGTTAAGAATTGACTCCATAGATTAATGTTATTCTTTGTCAAATCTTTGGGCATCAGATAGTTACGCCTATCATACTCGTATGTTTGGGCCATATAGGCTCCTTTATTATCTTATCCTTTTGGTTGGGTTGTGGTGGGACCTACGGCATGGTCATCTGGCCTGTGGCCTACCTTGTACCCATAATTTGTAGGGTGAGAAAATGCGCTCACGTTGCATTTCAGGAGAGGTATTGTGGGAGGGTTTTAACCAAGGGATTAATTTTTACTCCTTTGACCATTGCATATGTTGGTCTTTCTTCTTTTCTCTCCTCTCTATTCTTGCTTTTCCTCATCCCTCTCCACTCCTTTACATAGTTTCCAGCAGGCCCACCCTATTGTAGCACACCAATGGGTGGTTTCATGTTCCACACAGCTGCAATGTAGCATTAGCTTGCATCCGTAGTTGCTATGAGTGATCCCCCAACTGTCAAACCGTCATACGCCCACCTGCACCCCATATGCATGGAAGAAACATACACCCCCCTCCCTGTGTACGCCTACTTTACACAACTACTACAGTGGACACATGATGCCGTCCTCCCTTAAAATTCTCTCACTAAATACCAAGGGGCTGAATCTCCTTGTCAAAAGGAAAACAATCATAGATTACTATAACAAGCTAAAGGGGGATGTTATTTAATTAAAAGAAACATGCCTTGAGTCCAATAAGGGATGCTAAATTCTACTCTCCGTGAGTGTCAGAGGTTTTTCTTCTTTACTTCTCCCTAGAAGTAAAGAAGAAAAATGGGGTCCTTACCATCATCTCTAAAAAATCTGAAATTAAGGTGTTGTCTCACACACACGACCGCCGGGGTAGATGGCTTATCATCAGAGTGAAGAAAAAAGACAGGGAACTCTTTATTGTGTACATTTATGTCCCAAGCACCAACTCAGTAGAATTCTTGAAAGGGCTTGAGAGACAGATCTCAGAACTACCCGATAATCTAGAAGTAATACAAGAAGGTGACTTTCACCTACCAATGGAGGGATCACTTGACAGGATATCAGCATAGATATACTGGAGCAATAGATCACATAAACAGAGAAAAACATGCTGCGAAAATAACAACCTGGGTGATGTTTGGAGAATGCACAACCCAGCTGGTAGCGCCTACATCTTTTATTCCCCTCCACATCACTTCTTCTCCAGGATCAATTATATTATGGTTAGTAAATGACTGCTTGCTATGTCCCTAGATCCAAAAATAGAACCAATGGTAACCTCAGATCATGACTGTGTATCTCTAGACCTTGAATTTAGTGACCCCCTCCCCTTCCCCAAGACATTGGCACCTCAATTATGAGCTCCTTGATGATGATCTTAATAGGGTAAACATAGCTGAAGCCACTTCTTGAAAGAAAATAATGTCAATGACACCTCGGCTACCAAAAGATGGAATGTCTTTAAGGCTACCATTAGAGGATTTCTGATAAACTTAATGTTGTGTCCACCACCCAGGGCATCTTAGATGTGTTTAAAATATGTTACTTCAACTGATGTAGCTCCAATAAAGCAGTTCCCATGTCCATTTGTAATGGCTACCTAGACTCCTGCAGTCTGCCACACGATTAAAATGATGATAGCCTCATTTGTCCACTTTCTCTCTATTATGTTACCCATAGCACTCTCCCCTTCATTCTTTAAATCCGTAGACAGACACATTTCTAAATTTATATGGTAAGACAATAGAGCTAGAATTTCATTGAATACCCAAAAGCAAAACAAGACCAAAATGGGCCTGAACCTCCCTGATTTCCCCAGATACCAGCAAGCCTTCTTGGCATCACAAGGTTTCTGGTGGTGCAGGATACAGGGAGATGGCACACCCTCCATGGCTGCAAACTGAAGCTCGACTAGCCCCTTCACTGCCCCTCACATCTACTTTATCGATTTCTCCATAGAAAAACCTCCTCTGGAACACTCAAAGTCATTGCAGGCATCTCTGTGGCACAATCACAAGCTAAAATGGAGGGGAAGACATTATTTTGGGACTTATGGGCAAGTAAGGCCATAAACATCATCGCTGACCTGGGAACACAACTTCACCTCTATCCCTTTCTCAAGCCTATATGAGAAATTTGGCCTACCCAAGATTGAATCTACAACTTTTTTTAAATTAAAGTCTATAGTTGGAAAACTATCCAAACCCCACGTCCCTGATCTCCCTGGGCTGCTTATGTTTAGAAAAACTGGTCACTCAGCATCACACATCTACAAATTACTTGAGCCACCCAAAAATCCTCTGTTGAGAAGCCTAGAAAAGAAATACGCCACATACACCCAAGTTCCATACTTTAAGCCCTTCACAGATACGGTATGGAAGAAAATATGTCTCTCCCCATTCAAAGTAAAAATTATCCCAGTCCTAGCACAAATAGATTTTAGTCTATGCAAAAAGCCTATGGGACCCCGGCCAGATTAAACAGGGTAGGCCTGTCTAAAGAGGATTTTTGTTGGAGATGTGTGAATGACACCATTTCCCTAGATCACATGCTCTTATTCTGGAAATTGGTGCAACTACTATGGGACAAGCTTCAATCCTTGATCCATGATATCTTTGAGATACCTTTCAAGATTGACTTTTTGACAGTCACTTTGGAGCTTCCAGCAAATCCATCCACACTAGATATTACTGAACATGATGAAATGTTGCTGGATTTACTAATAACTGTGACCACCAAGGTGATTTTGATGGAGTGGAAATCATCCTCCGTGATCCACTTCAAATAATGGTGGAACATGCTATGTTCTATTAGAAGCACAGACAACATAATGTATGCTAAATTGCACACCATCTCCAGCTGCAGACAGCTATGGGGCTCTCTGGATAAATATTTACACAAAAGCAAACCACCCTATATGTGGGTATGACATATGACACACAGCGCGTATACAATTTCCATAGTGGGTGCACGAGGGTACTGTCTGTGACAGACTATGGCGCGCTGACGGTCTTGCCAACCTCTAACATCATACCTCCTCCTCTTCCTTCCTTTCTCTCTCTGCCTCTTCTGCTTCTTCCTTCCACTGAATCTTCTCTTTTCCTGTATGTTTTCTTTCTAGGTTTTCTGTATTTTATGCTTGGAAACGTGTACTTCTGTTACAGGACTCTCATGACTCATTTACAGTGGGGTAAATCTCTTGCCCACTTAGGGTTGTTTACAATATGGTGATATCCGTGCTCCCACATTGTAGATCTACATCCTTTAACCTAGCTGTTAGCTATTTCAATTGTAAATCACATACAGCACCATCTTATATGTTCATCCTTTCTGTGCTATATTATTCCTTTTTGGATGGGCACTGTATCATCTTCTACTATTGCAATACCGTAAAATCAATAAAAATGTTTTAGCAAAAGAAAATAATAATTGAAGGGGTACAAAGTTTTACTTAGGACCTCACCATTGGCACTGCCAAATGTCATGCAGCCTAGTTTTGATTCCACCTCATGGCTCTTTCTTTCACCACCCTCCACTTCCAGTCTCTTAATGTCATTCTTTAAAGTCCTTTGCACCCCAGCTTTCTCCTTTTGTCACTATTATCTTATCTTTCTCTCATTCTGGGGGCAAGCTTGATAAAGAAAAATAGTTCTTAAACCGCAAAACTGAGTGGAAGTACCCACACCTGCAAATACGGTCACTAATTAAACACTGCTGCTCTCCCTCAAAATATATATTGCTTTCTTCACATTCACTAAAAGAATCAAACCCTAATCCAAAAGCAACATTTTTCTCTCATCATACACTCAACACTTCCTTCTCCCATTTCTAGTATTTTTACATACCCCCTTTCCAGCTATTTTTGAAAGATGGCTACAACATCCATCACAGCATGAAAGCAAATTAATTTGAAAAATGTAATTATCAACATAACATTAACATAATTATTTGACATAGCCCTATCTTTAACCACAGCTCTTCCTTTTCTACACAAACATGTTCCGAGCAACCACTTGCAAGCATGCAGGCAATAGTATGTGCTGCAGATGCAAATACACACACATGCATGTGACAACTGAACTGCTTCACCTCACTTGAATTTGTTCTTGAGCCCCTGAGAGACATGCAGCAGCACACTCAAGAAGGTCTAGATTCAAGCAATAACACACACACTGGAAAGCTCTAAGCAAGTGCGGGTACACTTAATCAGACACCCAATTATAATTAAAATGTCACAGTGGCAGATATGTATAGTACAAAAACCGAACACTACAAAACATGATAAGATACTTACTGCCTTTATAGAAGGTGTAATAGAGTTTGCTCAGATGAACAATGATTCCTGCAAGTGTGCATTTGTTGTATCGTTCATAATGTTGCACGGCCTTGAAACATGGATAGCATTAGCATTTTGATGCTTATTTTATTCAAAATGTTGAACTTTCTGATACAAATAATTATCAGATATGTGAGAAAGTGGATTATTGTTAGACCTGTCAGCCTTAGCGTAGTCTTCCCCAAACTGTATGCCTTTGTCCCCCATTTTGTTTGCTGATCTCGTATCTGCTGGCCTTAGAATTCTGCACACTTTACCACTGCTAACCAGTACTAAAGTGCATTTGCTCCCTCCTTAAAACATGGCAACATTTGCTTATCTTCAATTGTTAATGTTAATGTTAATTGGAGCTTCTAAAGCGCATATCACCGACTGGTCTCTAAGCGCTTTGAGAGAAGGCACCATAGCGACTCTGCTGAGTAGTGCGCCCTAGCTTAAGCCAAATTTGTACCCCAGGCTTCTATAAAGAGGATGGTTTTTAATTTTTTCCTAAAAGGTAGAAGTGCTGGTTCTTTGCGGAGACCTTCTGGCAACTTATTCCAGAGCTGGGGGATCAATGTAGAGAAAGCTGTACCCCCATGGAGGAGCTCGAGAAGCGAGCACAGGATAATAACCCAGCATCTGAAGATCGCAGAGAACGCCCTGGTACATAAGTTACCAAGCGTTCTTTAATATATGCTGGGGCCTGTCCATAGATTGCTTTATGGGCTATACATAGCCCCTTGAATCTAGATCTCTGCTTCACTGGGAGCCAGTGTAGCTGCTGTAGTAACCTAGTAGCGTGGGCCCTCCTAGGAAGCCTAAAAATCAGTCTGGCAGCATCGTTCATGACTACCTGGAGTCTTGTTAGCTCCTTCTCTGGAAGGCCAACATACAGTGAATTCCCGTAATCTAAACGAGAGATAATCAGTGCAGTCACTGCCATGCGAAGTGCGGTAAACGACAAAAGGGGGGCAAGTTTGCGTAACGGTCTCAACAGCCCCACACATGTTCCCACCACAGCAGAAACTTGGTGGGACATGGAAAGTTTGGCATCCAGTTTTATCCCTAAGCTCTTTACAACTGAGGCTGGCTTTGGAGTAGGGCCCAACTCTTGAGGCCAGAATTGGTCACTCCAGGGGTTAGTATCTGTGGTGACAGCCAAAATCTCAGTTTTATCGGGATTTATTTTGAGGGAATTGGCTGTCATCCAGTTTGTTATAAACTTCAAAATGTTCTGTATTCGAACCTGGGCCGAGGGGAGTTAGCAATCTGGACGATAATTTGGGTATCATCTGCATAGTTAAAGATTTGGCACTCCATGCCAGATAGAGCTGCCACTAGGGGGCAGAGGTAGGCATTAAAGAGAAGGGGAGACAGTGCCAATCCCTGGGGACGCCGCACGTCAGCTCACCAAGATCGGAAACCTGATCGGCAAGTTGGATCCTTTGCGATCGGTCTGATAAATAAGAAGTGAGCCATTGGAGTGCTACCCCCTGAACTCCTAGTTCCCCCATCCGCGACAAGAGTAGGCCATGATTGACCGTATCAAATGCCGCGGACAGGTCCAGCAGAACCAAGGCACATGGTTTTTTTGTATCTGCCATCAGCCTAAGTTCATCCAGGACTGCCAACATCACTAGCTCTGTACTGTGGTGGGCCCTAAAACCAGCCTGTTTTGTATGAAGTAGCCGATTGTTCTCTAGATGGTGAGTGAGGGTTTTCAGCACATGTTGCTCCAGCACCTTTGCCAAGAAAGGGAGCTGAGAGATAGGCCTAAAGTTTTTAAGATTTGCTACATCAGCCCCAGGTTTTTTCAGTAGAGGTCTAACTCTAGCCTCTTTGAAACTGGCTGGAACAATGCCGGTTTTAAGTGATCGATTTAATAAATTGAGGACCTCCTTTTCCACAGCAGGAAGTGCCAGGCGAAACACCATAGGTGGACAAGGGTCCGCAGGTGAACCTGACTTAGTCCGTGCCATGAGAAGGCACAGAGAGTCATGATCTAATTCAGGGAAGGTTAACAGAGGTGTAGCATAGGCAGGAAGCATAGGAGCCGCCATAGAAGGAATCTGGACAGCAGGGGTTTGATGGATGACTGCCAAGAGGTCATTAACTTTTTGCAAAAAATAAATCTGAAATTTATTGCAATCTGTAAGGCAGCCTAAAGGACTCTGTTCAGGTGGCTGTCTTAGCTCAGTTATAATCCGAAAGGTCTCCTTCTGTTTATTCTCGGCGGCCAAGATCCTGGATTCATAGAATTCCGCCTTCGTGGCTATGATGGCTTTTTTATAGGTGGCAAACTTAGCTTTGTATTCGGCGAGTGCGCCTGGATCGTATGTTTTTCGCCAGGCTCTCTCAAACCGACGTAGCATTTGTTTTTCCTCCCTGAGTGCCGCATTAAACCAGGGCGCCCCTTTGCCCTTGTGCCTCACTCTCTCTCTACGAGCAGGAGCAACTCTGTCAATGGCATTCCTCATCCTAGATGCGAGAGACTCACTTTCCTGGTCGAGGGTGCCCTGCACTAAATTTCCTGAAGCGGACTTACACAGGGTTGTAACTAGGACATCTTTTTTTATTTTCTTCCACCCACGTAGGACTTTCCATTCTGGGGGGGGGTGAAAGAATCCTACCGGCAAGGGGAATTATGCACCTGATCAAAAAGTGATCGGACCAGACACAGGGACTAATGTCTACTAAACTAGTAGAGGGGTCAGTGGTCCAAACTAGATCAAGAGTGTGGCCTTTCTCATGGGTGGGGGCCTTGATAAGTTGTCTAAGTTCCAAGGTGGTCAAAGCCTCTTCCAATTGTATGGCATGAGTATCTCTAGGTACAAGGTTCCAATGTAGGTTAAAGTCTCCTATCACCATAACATTTTGGTACCGAGAACGAAGGTCACTCACTAACTCTATAAAGCGCTCAAGGAATTTAGTAGAGGTTTGAGGGGGGCGATAGACCACCACTAGGACTAGGCAGGATGTTTTGAAAAGAATCTTAGCTCCCAAAATGTCTGCGCCCTCAATGTTTTCGGTGACTATTGTGTTCAGCGTGAGTTGTTTGTTATATAACAAAGCAACCCCCCCACCTCTTGTATCTCCCAATCTGTTATGCCATAGGGCTGTATAGTCTGGAGGCAGGGCTGCTGTCATGTCTGATATTGAGGAATCTTTAAGCCATGTTTCCGTGATCCCCAAGATGTCTATAGAGTTGTCTTGGAGGAGAGAAAGAACCTCCAAGTTGTGTTTTTGCAGAGAGCGGGTATTTAAAACTGCTACCCGTAATTCATATGGGCTAACAAACTTTCCCTGGGGGTGGTATATAACACCAGCTTTCCCCACTACATGTGGACTGGACAATAAGCCTTCCGCTCTTAAAATGTCTGCTACATTGTTGTTTAGAAAGGCGGACCTGGGGACTAAGGCCAATATTTGGTCAGCTGTATATATGATGTGCGGGCCAGGGGTTCTGGCCCCTGGTCCCGGCCGGGCTCGGACGGGCGCAGACGGGCTTGCCTTAGGCGCGCCTTCGGCGCGCCAGCGGCGCGCCCGCGCTGCACGCGCGCTGCGCACTTGCTCCAGCCTGCCTGATATGGGGTTAGCTCCTCCCCCCACCGATCAGCCCTGCTGTGCAGCAGCTGATCGTCCCCCTACCCACTAGACCGCCAACTGCGATATTTCATTTACTTTAAGTCCCTAGTAAAGTGGTACCTCCTGTAACCAGGGCCTGTACATTAAATGCAACTAGTGGGCCTGCAGCACTTCTTGTGCCACCCACTTGAGCAGCCCTTTAACCCCTTCCCTGCTCATGACGAGCTGAGCTCGTCATGCTGCACGGGTGGGCTGTGCGCATGACGAGCTGAGCTCGTCACGACCACGCCCGCGATTGGAATGTCCAGCACCTGGCTTGAATTCCGCTCGCAGCGAAGGCGTTAAACGTGTCTCAGGCCTGCCACTGCAGTCTGTGTGTGCAGTTTTAAAACTACCATTTCGACCTGGTAAAATAACCCTATTGCCAGGCATAAACCTTCCTTTTTACTAAATATAACTCAAACCTAGGGTAGGCCCTATTTAAAAAGTTGGACTTGTACTTTTTAGTTTTGAACTCTTATATTTGTTTTTTGCTACTGCGAGGCCTACCCCTCCCATAGGATAACATGGGAGTTACCTTATTACTAGAGGTGGGAGGAACTTGTGGAGTTTCACTCCGCTGAATTCCGCTGAGTGACTTAACTCCGCGGGATTCCGTGGAGTTCTGCAAATGGGTGGAATCGGCATGTTGCACTGTTTTTTTTAGCACCAGGAGCTTGTTCCACCCTGCAAAATAAGTGTGAATGGCCCCATGCAGCACACCAGAGGGTGATGCTTCTTTGCTGCTACTCGAGTAAATTTTCTACTCAAGTGGCAACTTTCTCACAGTGAACAGTTGCAACGGCCCATCACCGCCCACATTGAGAAAATCTTGCAGGGTGCCATCCTAGTGCCTGAAAATCGTGCTAGGGGACACCTATTATCAATGGCGCTTACCAACTTAACGTTGGAGACCCTCATGCAAGAAAAAACTCAGTCACACGGAGATTGACGGAGTTTTGCCAGAACTCCATGTTGCAAGTGGTCAGAACTCTGCAAACTCTGCTGGAAGAGCATAATTTATCACCCACCCCTACTTATTACATTTAATAAGCTGTAAATTCCAAATGGGAGCAAGTGACCAGTTCCTAATTGGTGCCTTTTGAATTGTAAAGAAAAATCCTCTCCTATGGTAAAGTCAAATTTTAAATTACAGTTTTGAAAATGGCACTTTTAGTAAGTTGACATTTTCCTGCCTTATCCATTTAGTGCCTCTAGCCTGTCTCTGGGTCACATGACTGGGTGTAACTGATGACTGGGCTTTGTGTATTCTTCCTAGACAGCAACACACAATAGAGAGCTTATGTTGGCCTGGATGAGCCATCACTGGCAGGATGAAAGGGCAGAGCTGGGAACAATCCTACTTACAGTTGAATAGGCTGTGCCTGCTGTGCTGACCTGCTGCCCTCTGAGAGAGAAGAACTAGACCTGCAACCTGTACCCAGGACCACCAGAGTGACTCCAAGGGCTAGTCTCTTGTGCCCAGCATCTGAACTCTGCAACTGTGAGTTCTACCCTGTCATGTGGTGACACCCCAGTCCTGGACCCTTGTAAGAGGGGGCCTGAAGGTGCTCTGACAGCCCATCTGTGGATCCAGCAGAACCAATGACACTGCTCTGCTGCACAGCACAACCCCAAGCAGAACCGCTGCACCACCTCTGCTACAAGGAGGCTTTTACACAGAATATCGGAATCAAAAATTTTGTGGGACAAAATATCTTGTCGAGAATATCAAGGACCAAAATATCATGAAGGCAAGTTTCTATAAGTAAGTAAAGTTTTACTATATATAACTCCACATAAATGTACCTTGGTGATATATATATCTTCAAGGTAGTAAATCTATACTTGCCCATTTGCACTAACCTTCTTGATATTTTGGACCTTGATTTTTTTGACACAATATTCTGTCCACACAATGTTTTTGGTTCTGATATATTCTGCCAGTGAGCACTATCAGGGTTCTCCCAGCTCAAGGTCGCTGCATCGAACTCGCAGCTCGCCTCGAAACCGCTGCTGCACTTCGCATCCCCGAGGCAACCCTCGCATTGCAAATCTCTCATTGGTGGCAGCCTTGATGACAGCAGAGGTTCTCGCATCGCAGCCTCACAGCTCCTGGGAACTGATGCATTAACCCATCTGCACCACACATCCTGAACGAGGGACATCTCAACGCTCCACAACTTGAACTTAAGGTACTCTTCTTCAGCTGGCCTAACTGGGTCCCTGTAGATAACCCATGCTCCAACACGGTCAGCCTGACCTTGTGACTTTGTCCTGATCCAGTGTAACCAGATAGCCACAGTTGGTGCTTTTTGGTGCTACTTTCACTGACACCTGCAGATCTCTGATATTACTGGTACGATTTTTGTCATTTTTTTCTTGTTTTATTTATCAAAATCTACTCTATTTTTCTAATCTGGTGTGGGATTCTTTTGTGGTGTGTTTTCACTGTGCAGGACACACAGTCCAGGGCAGGTCCTGTTGGATCTGGTCAGGCTAGCTTTTCTATGAAACTGGGTTTCTTGCAGCTTTGTTTGTGCCTGTAGCTTAACAGGAGGTCAGCCAACTGACCCTTGGAATCCACTTCTAGTCCTGGGTACAAGAGGGAGAAGATCCAGCCCTTACGGTTCTCCTAAAAGGTCACAACAGCAGGTGCAGTCCTTCTTCTGTCTTCCACAGGTCCAGTAGTGTTCTGAAGAGTGTGCCCAATGGTGCCACATTTATGCTTGGCACTAGCCTATTGTGGGGGTGTCACTTGGCCCCTCCTGGACAAATAGGGAGAAGGTTCCCATGGGTAACCCTGCCTGTTTTTGCAACAGTCCCTCTGTGCCCTACTGCAAACAATCCCACAATGCCTTTAATCTAAAACCAAGATGGTAGAACCTTTCTTCTGCTGTGCAGAACTCCTGGGCCCACCAGAGAGGTGTGGCCAGGAAAATGAGCAAACCCTTTCCCTTGGTCACTCAAAACCGGTTCTGGAGCAGCTCCACTCACACTAGTATTGGTGCCTGGCTGGCTAGAACGACATTAGAGGGGCAGGCCCAGGTGTGTGCTACTTTTGTCTGGCAGGGTAGGCATCCTTTGAAGATATGCACAGCACCCTAGGGCATCCTGTCAGGAGAAGTTCATTTTCTCCTCACACACTTTGTCTCAGCTCTGAGAGACAATTCAAACAGAATCAATGAGCTATTCAACTCCTGGGTGACAGTTGGAAACAAATTGGCTTCTAGAGGCTTTAGGCAGGCTAAAAGTAACTTTTTAAAAGTAGCTGAGATTTTCCCCCCAAACCAATGGCTTCACGAGGACTTTGTCCACAGGCTATCTGACATCGTGGAATCCTCTTCGGACACAGTCTACCTCCTTATCCTGCTGAAGGATTTTGACGTCTAGAAAAAGACGAAGTCCCAAGACAAAACATCTGACCGGGTCAAACTTGGTTGGTGTATCCAACCCGCACTCTGTCACGGTCAGCCTGAAATCACACCTAGGACATGGCCACGACAATTGACCACCATTGGCGCTCTGTGCTTTTTGTAACTGCTATCATTTCAAAGTTCAGAAATTCACATTCCTGTTTCCCTTTATTTGATTTTTGTTGTTTTGGTGTCATTTTGTTCATTGCATCATTCTCTATTGTTATACATTGGAGTGGGATTGTTGGACTTAGCCCTCTCTGTAGGGTCACCCCAGACTGTTTTGCTGAATTTGATTTTGTTGACTCTAAACCTCTGTGCACTTTACCACTGCTAACTAGTGCTAAAGTGATTGTGCTCTTTCCTTTAAACAGGGTAAAAATGGCTTACATCCAATTGGCATATACAATTTACTTGAAAGTCTGTAGGAAAGTGAAATTACATGTACCCAGGGCCTGTGAATTAAAGGCTACTAGTAGGCCTGCAACACAAACTGTGCCACCTGCTTAAGTAGCCCTTTAAAAACATGTCTCATGCCTAACATTGTAGCTTGTGTGTGCAGTTTTAAACTGCCACTTCGACCTGGCAAAATAAACCTTTTGCCAGGCCTAAACCTCTGTTTTAATACATATAAGTCATCCCTAGGGTAGGCCCAAACAGCCCATAGGTGAGGGTGCAGTGTATTTAAAAAGTTGTACATGTACTTATAAGTTTTACATGTCCTGTTAGTGAAGTCGTGCCCTAACCATTTGGTGCCTGTAGCCTATATCACATGGCTAGTTGTAGTTGGCAAACGGCCTCTGTGACTTTCTCCCAGACAGTATCACAATGGAGGCCCTGGGTATTGACTAGATGGGCAGAGCTATCACCTATTACACTTGCACTTCAAAGACACTGGGCCAGCACACTCACAAAGAAATTCACACTAACCTATTGTGCCCACAGACAGACTGGGGCCAGGGCAGAGAGGCAGGAAATCCAAACACTTCTATAAGGGAAAAACTCCAGAAACATCCCTCACTTCAAAGGGGGCACCAAGTATAAACATAGGTCCCTCAGACCCGCTCTTCAGTACACTCCTGGACATGTGGATACTACAGAAGAAGGATGCCCTGCTTCTTGATGCCTGCTGTGCATGCTGAGAAGAACGACCAGACCTGTGTTGGTATGGGTGAATAAGATGTCAATGTATACCATTATATATGCAGGCCTGACAATTTCAATACAAATAAAGGCAATGTCAACATATGCCATAAACTATGCCTACATAACAACCTCAATACCAATAAATGCAATGTCAATGTATGCCATAAACTATGCACGCATAACAATGTTGATACCGGTAGAAACATTGTCAATGTACGCCATGATCTAGGCACGCAGATCAATGTCAATATTAGTAAAGACAATATTGATATATGCTATGACAACTGTATGCACAATACTGAGGATGTCGGTAAAAATGATATCCATGACCACCACATTATTTGTAGAAGTTCTAACAAACTCATATCATTGCTGTCGGATTCACCCAAGGTGACCTCCCCATTAATCCCGAGTCAGAGATAATGGTCAGACAGGTCACAGCCTACAACTATTGAGTGACAGGTCACAGGTGGGGTCTCATTTAGCACAAAGACAAAAGCGCACCCAGGGAAAACCCTGACCAATCCCACAGATAGAGAGCACCACAAACTAGTCCGAGGAAATTGGTCCCAATAAAACATGTTTGGCCAGAGGTGCGCATTCCCCAAAATACCACAAAGTTAGATGCCACATGTAGTTAGGAACACTCAGCCAATCAGGACACAACATGCACACGACATGTAGTGATCACGCACTCCCCACACCAGACATCTGGACACATATACACTAGCCCCCACTAGCTCTCCCCGAGTATGAGAGCCACCTGTGTCCCCTTATCAGATGACTGTATTTGTTATTTACGACTAAGATGCTTTTCCAAGAATGGAGAATTGGTTTATTGTACCTCAAGACGCAACTCTGTCGATACTCTCCCGGCTGCTGCGTTTAATTATAACAACTTGTTCCTGTTTTAGCCAAATGCCTGTTGTCTTTTAATTTCTATAAGGTAAATTCATATTCAAGCAACACCTGCACCCTTCATCCCAGGCTGAAGTGACTCCAAGGGTCAGCTGACTGACCTCCTGTTCTGAGCTACAAGGACACACCAACCCCAAGATGCCTCCCTGCATCTGCCCACCAGCTCTACCTGCATGATGGTTAAACCCAAAGCAAATAAACCCTCCCCCCAACAAAGACATAATGGATTATTTAGTTACATCACCAAAAGGGTGGGACCTCTGAGTCACCTCAAAGCCACCCTTGAAAAACAATCTGGGCAATTCAACAGGATCTTAGAAGCAGTCCTCAATCAATCAATCAATCAATCAGTATTTGTAAAGTGCAACAGTGTCACCCCATGGGGTATCTGGGCCCTGTGTCTCCGTCAAAGAGTCAGGTCTTGAGTCTCTTTCTGAAGTCTGCCAGCAAGGAAGCTGTACAGAGCTGGAGGGGAAGGTTGTTCCAGGTCTTGACAGCCATATAGGAGAAGGAACGGCCACCTCTGCGATGGATACGGTGGTGTGTGCGAGGGCGAGTGATGAGGAGCACAGGTGTCTAGAGAGTGGGTAGAAGTTCAGTCAATGGTTGATGTAGGCAGGTCCTGGGTCGTGAAGGGCTTTGTAGGTGTGTGTGAGGATCTTGAACTGGCATTTCTTTCATATGGGGAGCCAGTCGAGGTCTCTCAGGTGGGAGGCGGTGTGGGTTCGTTCGGGGAGGTCCAGGAGGACTCTGGCTACAGCGTTCTGTATGGTTGGGAGTCTTCTGAGGAGCCGAGTGGAGATGCTGGTGCTGACGGCGTTGCTGTAGTCGAGGTGGCTGGTGACGAGGACCTGAGTGACGGTCTTTGTGGTGTTGGTTGGGATCCATCTGAAGATTCTGCGGAGCCTGCAAAGTGTATGGAAGCAGGAGGAGGCGAGTGCGTTGACTTGTTATTTCATGGTCAGTTAGCTGTCAAGAATGATGCTAAGGTTGCGTGCATGATCGGTCGGTGTGGGTGTAGATCCGAGTTCTGCATGCCACCAACTGTGTTCCCATGTGGGGGTGTTCTTCCCAAAGATAATTACTTCAGTTTTCTCAGAGTTGAGTTGGAGGCAGTTGTCTCTCATCCATTTGGCTTCATTGGTCATGGCTTTGCAGAAGTTGGTTTTGGCACTGTAGGGGTCCTCGTGAGTGAGAGGATCAGTTGAGTGTCATATGTGGAGATTATGTTAAGTCTGCGATGGGGATCATGTAGATGTTGAACAGGGTGATCCTTGTGGTACGCAGCATTTGATGTCTTTGGAAGCGGAGGTGAAGGGAAGCAGTCAGATGTCCTATGTGCGTCCTGTAAAGAAGGAGGTGATCCACTTGAGGACATCTTGCTCTATGTCTGTGTTGTAGAGCCTGTTGATGAGGGTGTTGTGGGAGACAGTGTCGAACACTGTGGAGAGGTCGAGGAGGATCAGGGCCATAGTTTCTCCACGGCCAAGGAGTGTTCTGATGTTGTCTGTGGCTGCAATCAGTGCTGTCTCAGTGGTGTGGTTGGCATGTACTCCTGATTGTGAGGTGACCAGTAGGTGGTTTTGTTTCAGGAATTCAGTGAGCTGTTGGTTGATGGCTTTCTCGAGTTCTTTTGACATGGAAACCAAAAACATACTGGAGGCCAAAATAGATGCAGTATTCCTGGAGGTGAAGTTACTCCATGAAGATCACAGGAAACAGGTGGTGCAGGTGGGTCACATGGAATCTGCCATCACAGCATTGCACCCCAGGCTGAAGGAGGTTCAAACACAGCTGCAAGTCCTGAGGGCAGATATAACAAATCTACAATGGAGAGCAGAAGATACAGAGGGGCGCTCAAGGCAAAATAATGTCTGCTTAGTAGGCTTTCCAAAATACACTGAAGGCCCTAACATGGAATTTTTCCTCAAACAATTGTTGATTTCAAAAGTATTGGCTAGGAAGGTGCCATATTTCCTTTCAATAGAGAGAGTGCATTGAATACCGGGAAAACCGTGCAGACCGGAGACCCACTGCAACCTGTGATTGTGTGACTGGTCAATTATAAAAACAGAGATCTCATCCTACAACTGTTCAGGATAATAGGCTCATGGCAATTCAAGGGCAATGTTGTCACTGCCTATCATGACTAAACTGCGGAAGTGCAGCAATGTTGCAACTCTTACAGGGCAATTAAACAACAACTACAATCTATGGTTCTGAAATATGCATTACTCTTCCCTGTCAAACTGAGGGTATTAGAAGGTGAGAGAATTAATTTCTTCCTGCACCTGAAGAAGCTTGGGCCTGGTTACATGCAAAAGGAATATAGACATCGACACGCACTGATCAGAGGAGTGGGAATTGGTTGACACAAAGAATGAAAAGCACGCAACATAGGAGATTATGCGCCCGCCCCATGAAGGAACAGGCAGCTAAAGAGAGAGCACAAGTGGTGGCAGTGGTGCTACAACATAATCAAACCGATTTACAACTCTGCAACCAGATCGTGGCTAAGACTCTGAAGCAGACACAAATGAGGCTGGCGCCTCTGGTGGTAAGTAACGATAGGGTTTGTCACTGACACCCAGATGGGTGGATGACCTGCTCTAATGCATAGAGGCCTTCACCAACTACAGTCCTCCTACATTTAGGCTAATTGATTGGTGCTCCGGGGGCTACCAGGGGGGATGTTGTGGGTGCGACAGGGAACTCTTGCTGGTAATCGGGGCCCACTTGGCCAGGGAGAATCACGGGTCCTGCCATGCACCCATCTTTACCATAATGGACATGAGTTATAAATCACAGTCTCATGAAGCATGCATGCATATGCTGTATTTGAATGGCTGGGCACAAAGCAAATGATCAGCCAGGGTGGGGGATTTGGGTATGTTGCTCCAAATGTTATTGTATTGCTGGAGGAGCTTTTACATGCATTGCCAGATTAAGACTGAACTGATGCACCCGAATAAACACACAACGAACACACTGGGGAATTTGCACTCCAAAACTCCAACAAATATAGACCCCGGGATAGGAACCAACGACTTACATAGACACACTAGATGGGAACCCCTACAAATACCTTGCCTCCCAAATATAATGTACTGACAAGGAATGTAAGGGGCATGGTACATACACCTTGACCGACATCATACACATATAGCATTCCTGTAGGAGACACAGCTAGTACAAACTGAGCTACAAAAAGTGTGTGAGACATGGAGAGGGCAGACATTTGGTGCGACCTCATCAGCATATGTGGGAGGGATGCAGATCTGGGTCTCCGCAGGAGTACTCTTCATGCAGAAAACACACAAATTTGACCCAGAGGGCAAATATGTAGTAGTGGAAGGACACCTCGACACTATTAACACTAATAGCAATGTGTGCCCCAAAACGGTAAACAGTCTAAATATCGAGTTTTAAATATCGACTAGCACAAATATCGAGTTCAGAATGTCTGTCAAAAATATCGACAGTCAGAATATCGTGAAAAAGAATATCGAGTCTAAGGTAAGTAATATCGTTTATAAAAATATCGAAGTTGTTAATATCTTTTAAAAAATATTGGTCATTAATATCGTTTGCAAAAATATAGTTGTTAAAAAAATCGTTGTTTTAGTTAGTGTTATGTATTTTAGTGTGTATTTTAAATGTATGTGCTATATTTTTTGTCTAAGTATTGCATTTATTTTTTATGTATGTGTTAAATTTTTAGAAGTTACACATTTTTTTTTAATTTACATTTTGCGTTTTAGTTCCGTAGCGGGTTGTGGGTTTATAGGGGAATAGGGTGGGAAGTAATTTAAATATAATTAATTGATTTTTAATTTTATTTGAATTACATTTTGCGTTTTAGTTCCATAGCGGGTTGTGGGTTTATAGGGAATAGGGTGGGAAGTAATTTAAATATAATTAATTGAATATTAATTTTATTTGAATTACATTTTGCGTTTTAGTTCCGTAGCGGGTTGTGGGTTTATAGGAGAATAGGGTGGGAAGTAATTTAAAAATAATTAATTGAATAATAATTTTTATTTATTAGTATTTATTTACATTTTATTTTATAGTGTTAATTATGGTAATTAATTAATTATTAATTAATTAATAATTGGCTGTTAATTTTTATTGATTCATTAATTAGTAAATATGTTAATTGTCTAATTTTTTTAGGAGTGGGTTGTGGGTTTAAAGGGGAATAGGGTTGGAAGTAATTTAATTATAATATATTTATTAATATTTAATATGTAATATTTTTTATTTATGATTTTATAGTGTTAATTGTTTGAATTAATTTATTAATATATAATTATATTTTCATTGTTAATTGTTATTAATTAATTAATTAATTGTTAATTAATTATGTTAATTGTGTATTTTTTACCCCTCCACTATCCAACACTTTCCCTACTGTTGCACTCACTGGAGTGGGAATAGTAATTTTTACCCCTACGCTATCCAACACTTTCTCTACTGTTGCACTTGCTGGAGTGGGAATAGTAAATTATTTCCCTGTTCTATCCAACAGTTTCCCTACTGTTGCACTCACTGGCGTGGGAATAGTAATTTTTACCCCTACTCTATCCTATACTTTCACTAATTTTGCACTTGCTGAAGTGGGATTAGTAAATTAATCCCCTCCGCTATCCAACACTTTCCCTACTGTTGCACTCACTGGAGTGGGAATATTATTTTTACACCTACGCTATCCAACACTTTCCCTACATTTGCACTCGCTGGAGTGGCAATAGTAAATTATTCCCCTGCGCTATCCAACACTTTACCTACTGTTGCACTCCCTGGAGTGGGAATAGTAATTTTACCCCTTCGCTATCCAACACTTTCCCTACTGTTGCACTTGCTGGAGTGGGAATAGTAAATTATTCCCCTACGCTATCCAACACTTTCCCTACTGTTGCACTCTCTGGAGTGGGAATAGTAATTTTTACCCTTCGCTATCCAACACTTTCCCTACTCTTGCACTTGCTGGAGTGGGAATAGTAAATTATTCACCTCCGCTATCCAACACTTTCTCTACTGTTGCACTCCCTGGAGTGGGAATAGTAATTTTTACCCCTTCGCTATCCAACACTTTCCCTACTGTTGCA
This sequence comes from Calotriton arnoldi, assembly GCA_963921515.1. NCBI lineage: Eukaryota > Metazoa > Chordata > Amphibia > Caudata > Salamandridae > Calotriton > Calotriton arnoldi. Next base: position 9,306 of record CAWUFW010022137.1, on the reverse strand, counting down.
CTTGCTGGAGTGGGAATAGTAAATTATTCCCCTACGCTATCCAACACTTTCCCTACTGTTGCACTTGCTGGAGTGTGAATAGTAAATTATTCCCCTACGCTATCCAACACTTTCCCTACTGTTGCACTCTCTGTAGTGGGAAAAGTAATTTTTACCCCTGCGCTATCCAACATTTTCCCTACTGTTGCAGTCCCTGGAGTGGGAATAGTAATTTTTTCCTCTTCGCTAACCAACACTTTCCCTACTGTTGCAGTCATTGGAGTGGGAATAGTAAATTATTCCTCTCCGCTATCCAAAACTTTCCCTACTGTTGCACTTGCTGGAGTGGGAATACTAATTTTCTCTCCTCCGCTATCCAACACTTTCCCTACTGTTGCATTCATTGGAGTGGGAATAGTAAATTATTCCCCTTCGCTATGCAACACTTTCCCAACTGTTGTTTTCATTGGAATGGTAATAGTAATTTTTGCACCTGCGCTATCCAACATTTTCCCTACTGTTGCACTTTGCTGGAGTGGGAATAGTATTTTTTCCTCTTTGCTATCCAACACTTTCCCTACTGTTGCAGTTATTGGAGTGGGAATAGTAAATTATTCCTCTCCGCTATCCAACACTTTCCCTACTGTTGCATTCATTGGAGTGGGAATAGTGATTTATTCCTGTCCACTATCCAACACTTTCCCAACTGTTGCACTCGCTGGAGTGGGAATAGTAAATTATTCCCCTCCGCTAGCCAACACTTTCACTACTGTTGCACTTGATGGAGTGGGAATAGTAATTTATTCACCACCGCTATCTAACACTATCCTTACTGTTGTAATTAATGTAGTGTAAAATGTAGTTTTAAAAATTAATACATTTTTAAATATTTTAATTTATAATATATATTTTTTTTTATTTTTATGTTAGAGGTGTATGTATATATATATATGTATTTATAATTTTTAATACATTTCTAACATTTTATAATTTAATAAATTAATTATTTATTAATAATTATTAAGTAGATATATATATTATATTTTATATATGTATGTTTAATTTATTTTTACATTACATTTGTTACTTATAATTGTTAACATTTTCTAATAATTATAAATATTTATTTTTAAGTTATATGTATTATTTAATTAATGTACTTTTTATACATTAAAAAAATTGATATTTTTAACATCGATATTTTTAACAACTATGGGGCCCATTACGATACCCTGCGTAAAAAAATCCGCCAGGCATGGAAGCGGCAAAAATCCGCCCGCACACACCGTCTGAACACCGACCACGCCATTACGATTACACAAACCGAAAACCGCCATCGGCGAAAAATCACACAAGATACCGCCCGCCATCGTCCGAGTCGGAGTCAAACCGCCCGCCACGGACGGAAACACGCACGACAACACAAAACCGCCCGCCCTCACGGCCGACACACCGCACGTGAGATTACGATCGCACCGCCATGAGCGCGGGAAAACTACAAATATACCGCCCGCCAGCGCAAACAACGCCGATGAGAATCGACACGGCAGAAGCCATGGCGCCCACGTCCCTGCACAGAAACCATCCGCTGACAAAAACAATCGCACACAACATGGCCAACAAGTCCACACAGCAAGGCACGCACAAATACACAAGCACAGTACACATCCCGAAAACACCCCCTGGACAAACAAAAACTACAAAGGCCAGAACACCAGACACAACACACCTGAAAACAACAGACCATGAGGACACACCCACATAGGTAAGTACAAAAGCAGCACTCCCACAGACCACAACCCCTTGCAACATTGCAAACTAGAGAGGAGAGGACACAGTGACACAGCAAGGACAGCAGCACACCACAGAAACGCACACATCACAACCACCACCACCACCACCAAACACCGGCACCACAAACCCCCTGCACATTACACAACACACACCGCACCAGCACCACAAACACCATGGCACCACAAAGAATGCCCAAGTTCACGCCCATTGAGCTGACGGTCATGGTCGACGAGATCATCAAGGTGCACCCACAAATCTATGGGAACCTGGTCCAGCACACACCACTAGCCACCAGAAACAGAATGTGGAACCGGATCGTAGACCAGGTCAATGCAGTCGGGACCCTGCCCAGGAACAGAGTTGAAATCAACAAACGGTGGAATGACGTCAAGAGCCTGGTCAAGAAGAAGGAGAGCAAGAACAGAGAGCTGGCAGCCATCACTGGCGGAGGGAATCCCGCGCTCTTCAAGACCTTCAAAGCGTGGGAGGAGAAGGTGCGAGTCATTATACATCCGGAGATCCTCGCCGGATTAGCAGGGGAGTGGAGGCTGGTAAGTACAAACTAATGTATACCAGCACACCGCTATGTACTCACATGCACTACCACCATGCCACAGCTCCCAGGGACAAACACCCCCATGTCCAGCACACAATACACAACACATCACACACACATGCAACAGACACCACCACACACAGCCCAAACCTAACAACTGTAAGATACGTGGGGACATGTGTACACTCAGCCAGCCACGTAACCACCAACAGGTCCCCAAGTATGCCAGAAGCGCCACAATGAGCACCCACCACACCCATGTGTCCGCCATAGCTGCACTAACCGACAAGTAACAGGTAAGTGGCAGGAACACAAAGTGCAGTGGGTGGGAGGGTGGACAGTCCAAGTACAACACACACCAGGCCCCTAGTCCCACAGCATAGCAAGGAGGAGCATCCCCCACAGCCACGTGTCAGCCACCGCAGTGCACACCGACAGCCGAAAGGTAGACATCACGGTCCACAACAATCGGTGTCAGTGGGTGTCCAGCCACCACCACGACCCACAACACCCCCCACCCCCACAGACCTGCAACATGGAGCACCCCCGCTTAGAACCATGTGGCATCCAGTACAGTGCACGCCCGAACAACCTGCAGGTGGGAAACTGGACAGGGCTGGATTACTGGAGGCATGAGGACCGTAACACGACCAACACATGGGACATGTCACGTAGCAGACGAACACGCAGCACCGCCCACCGTCACGAACAAGTGAACAATGTGCACACGGACATGAACCACAGACTCACACCTCACATGACCCATCACAGACACAGCAACACCCAAGGAGCCACGTCTGCATGCACAAGCCACACTGAATATAGTACCACACGGCAGCCACTGCGCAACTCATCACACACAACCGAAACACCATTGAAGTCCTGTCCATGTAGCCCCTACTGCCTGTCAACCACACACCCCACAACTACGCCTATGTAAGACAAACAACACTAGACGCAACAGAGCGGAACAACATAAATGCACACAAACACCACTGAACCCATCAAACACACAGACACACCATGCACATACAACATACCATCCATCCCATCCGTCAGCCCCAGTCTCATGAAAGGCATGTCATCCGCACAGCTGCCACACATACAGCAGTCACGCTAAGATACATGCCCATGACCAACCATGTGCCAGAAGTCAATGAAGCGCACGCAACACTGTGAGCAACAACACACAACATGGGCCACACCCCCCGAGCACTGCAGTGATGCACATGGCACAGGGCAGCACGCACACCAAGGAGATGGGACAACTGCAATACGTTGGCTGGCACACAACCAACACTCACTCATAACGATGCGTCCAATGCCATGTCCAGTAATTAATTAATTAATTGTTAATTAATTATGTTAATTGTGTATTTTTTACCCCTCCACTATCCAACACTTTCCCTACTGTTGCACTCACTGGAGTGGGAATAGTAATTTTTACCCCTACGCTATCCAACACTTTCTCTACTGTTGCACTTGCTGGAGTGGGAATAGTAAATTATTTCCCTGCGCTATCCAACAGTTTCCCTACTGTTGCACTCACTGGCGTGGGAATAGTAATTTTTACCCCTACTCTATCCTATACTTTCACTAATTTTGCACTTGCTGAAGTGGGATTAGTAAATTAATCCCTCCGCTATCCAACACTTTCCCTACTGTTGCACTCACTGGAGTGGGAATATTATTTTTACACCTACGCTATCCAACACTTTCCCTACATTTGCACTCGCTGGAGTGGCAATAGTAAATTATTCCCCTGCGCTATCCAACACTTTACCTACTGTTGCACTCCCTGGAGTGGGAATAGTAATTTTTACCCCTTCGCTATCCAACACTTTCCCTACTGTTGCACTTGCTGGAGTGGGAATAGTAAATTATTCCCCTACGCTATCCAACACTTTCCCTACTGTTGCACTCTCTGGAGTGGGAATAGTAATTTTTACCCCTTCGCTATCCAACACTTTCCCTACTCTTGCACTTGCTGGAGTGGGAATAGTAAATTATTCACCTCCGCTATCCAACACTTTCTCTACTGTTGCACTCCTGGAGTGGGAATAGTAATTTTACCCCTTCGCTATCCAACACTTTCCCTACTGTTGCACTTGCTGGAGTGGGAATAGTAAATTATTCCCCTACGCTATCCAACACTTTCCCTACTGTTGCACTTGCTGGAGTGTGAATAGTAAATTATTCCCCTATGCTATCCAACACTTTCCCTACTGTTGCACTCTCTGTAGTGGGAAAAGTAATTTTTACCCCTGCGCTATCCAACATTTTCCCTACTGTTGCAGTCCCTGGAGTGGGAATAGTAATTTTTTCCTCTTCGCTAACCAACACTTTCCCTACTGTTGCAGTCATTGGAGTGGGAATAGTAAATTATTCCTCTCCGCTATCCAAAACTTTCCCTACTGTTGCACTTGCTGGAGTGGGAATACTAATTTTCTCTCCTCCGCTATCCAACACTTTCCCTACTGTTGCATTCATTGGAGTGGGAATAGTAAATTATTCCCCTTCGCTATGCAACACTTTCCCAACTGTTGTTTTCATTGGAATGGTAATAGTAATTTTTGCACCTGCGCTATCCAACATTTTCCCTACTGTTGCACTTTGCTGGAGTGGGAATAGTATTTTTTCCTCTTTGCTATCCAACACTTTCCCTACTGTTGCAGTTATTGGAGTGGGAATAGTAAATTATTCCTCTCCGCTATCCAACACTTTCCCTACTGTTGCATTCATTGGAGTGGGAATAGTGATTTATTCCTGTCCACTATCCAACACTTTCCCAACTGTTGCACTCGCTGGAGTGGGAATAGTAAATTATTCCCCTCCGCTAGCCAACACTTTCACTACTGTTGCACTTGATGGAGTGGGAATAGTAATTTATTCACCACCGCTATCTAACACTATCCTTACTGTTGTAATTAATGTAGTGTAAAATGTAGTTTTAAAAATTAATACATTTTTAAATATTTTAATTTATAATATATATTTTTTTTATTTTTATGTTAGAGGTGTATGTATATATATATATGTATTTATAATTTTTAATACATTTCTAACATTTTATAATTTAATAAATTAATTATTTATTAATAATTATTAAGTAGATATATATATTATATTTTATATATGTATGTTTAATTTATTTTTACATTACATTTGTTACTTATAATTGTTAACATTTTCTAATAATTATAAATATTTATTTTTAAGTTATATGTATTATTTAATTAATGTACTTTTTATACATTAAAAAAATTGATATTTTTAACATCGATATTTTTAACAACTATGGGGCCCATTACGATACCCTGCGTAAAAAAATCCGCCAGGCATGGAAGCGGCAAAAATCCGCCCGCACACACCGTCTGAACACCGACCACGCCATTACGATTACACAAACCGAAAACCGCCATCGGCGGAAAAATCACACAAGATACCGCCCGCCATCGTCCGAGTCGGAGTCAAACCGCCCGCCACGGACGGAAACACGCACGACAACACAAAACCGCCCGCCCTCACGGCCGACACACCGCACGTGAGATTACGATCGCACCGCCATGAGCGCGGGAAAACTACAAATATACCGCCCGCCAGCGCAAACAACGCCGATGAGAATCGACACGGCAGAAGCCATGGCGCCCACGTCCCTGCACAGAAACCATCCGCTGACAAAAACAATCGCACACAACATGGCCAACAAGTCCACACAGCAAGGCACGCACAAATACACAAGCACAGTACACATCCCGAAAACACCCCCTGGACAAACAAAAACTACAAAGGCCAGAACACCAGACACAACACACCTGAAAACAACAGACCATGAGGACACACCCACATAGGTAAGTACAAAAGCAGCACTCCCACAGACCACAACCCTTGCAACATTGCAAACTAGAGAGGAGAGGACACAGTGACACAGCAAGGACAGCAGCACACCACAGAAACGCACACATCACAACCACCACCACCACCACCAAACACCGGCACCACAAACCCCCTGCACATTACACAACACACACCGCACCAGCACCACAAACACCATGGCACCACAAAGAATGCCCAAGTTCACGCCCATTGAGCTGACGGTCATGGTCGACGAGATCATCAAGGTGCACCCACAAATCTATGGGAACCTGGTCCAGCACACACCACTAGCCACCAGAAACAGAATGTGGAACCGGATCGTAGACCAGGTCAATGCAGTCGGGACCCTGCCCAGGAACAGAGTTGAAATCAACAAACGGTGGAATGACGTCAAGAGCCTGGTCAAGAAGAAGGAGAGCAAGAACAGAGAGCTGGCAGCCGTCACTGGCGGAGGGAATCCCGCGCTCTTCAAGACCTTCAAAGCGTGGGAGGAGAAGGTGCGAGTCATTATACATCCGGAGATCCTCGCCGGATTAGCAGGGGGAGTGGAGGCTGGTAAGTACAAACTAATGTATACCAGCACACCGCTATGTACTCACATGCACTACCACCATGCCACAGCTCCCAGGGACAAACACCCCCATGTCCAGCACACAATACACAACACATCACACACACATGCAACAGACACCACCACACACAGCCCAAACCTAACAACTGTAAGATACGTGGGGACATGTGTACACTCAGCCAGCCACGTAACCACCAACAGGTCCCCAAGTATGCCAGAAGCGCCACAATGAGCACCCACCACACCCATGTGTCCGCCATAGCTGCACTAACCGACTAAGTAACAGGTAAGTGGCAGGAACACAAAGTGCAGTGGGTGGGAGGGTGGACAGTCCAAGTACAACACACACCAGGCCCCTAGTCCCACAGCATAGCAAGGAGGAGCATCCCCCACAGCCACGTGTCAGCCACCGCAGTGCACACCGACAGCCGAAAGGTAGACATCACGGTCCACAACAATCGGTGTCAGTGGGTGTCCAGCCACCACCACGACCCACAACACCCCCCACCCCCACAGACCTGCAACATGGAGCACCCCCGCTTAGAACCATGTGGCATCCAGTACAGTGCACGCCCGAACAACCTGCAGGTGGGAAACTGGACAGGGCTGGATTACTGGAGGCATGAGGACCGTAACACGACCAACACATGGGACATGTCACGTAGCAGACGAACACGCAGCACCGCCCACCGTCACGAACAAGTGAACAATGTGCACACGGACATGAACCACAGACTCACACCTCACATGACCCATCACAGACACAGCAACACCCAAGGAGCCACGTCTGCATGCACAAGCCACACTGAATATAGTACCACACGGCAGCCACTGTGCAACTCATCACACACAACCGAAACACCATTGAAGTCCTGTCCATGTAGCCCCTACTGCCTGTCAACCACACACCCCACAACTACGCCTATGTAAGACAAACAACACTAGACGCAACAGAGCGGAACAACATAAATGCACACAAACACCACTGAACCCATCAAACACACAGACACACCATGCACATACAACATACCATCCATCCCATCCGTCAGCCCCAGTCTCATGAAAGGCATGTCATCCGCACAGCTGCCACACATACAGCAGTCACGCTAAGATACATGCCCATGACCAACCATGTGCCAGAAGTCAATGAAGCGCACGCAACACTGTGAGCAACAACACACAACATGGGCCACACCCCCCGAGCACTGCAGTGATGCACATGGCACAGGGCAGCACGCACACCAAGGAGATGGGACAACTGCAATACGTTGGCTGGCACACAACCAACACTCACTCATAACGATGCGTCCAATGCCATGTCCAGTAATCACAACAGACAGCAAATATGCAGGCCATGTCAGGCATGCACACACCTCAGACCATGCACTGTCATGCTGCCACAACACATGTCACGTTCGGCACCCATGGCTCACAGCATGTACCCCAAAAGCATATTCCCTCCCAAATGCGAATCTGGGGCATGGCCCCCATGTTGCCATATGCGTTCCTAAGAGTTCCATTTGAACCCCAAAAGCATATTCCCTCCCAAATGCGAATCTGGGGCATGGCCCCCATGTTACCATATGCGTTCCTAAGCGTTCCATTTGAACCCCAAAAGCATATTCCCTCCCAAATGCGAATCTGGGGCATGGCCCCTATGTAGCCATATGCGTTCCTAAGCGTTCCATTTGAACCCCAAAAGCATATTCCATCCCAAATGCGAATCTGGGGCATGGCCCCCATGTTGCCATATGCGTTCCTAAGCGTCCCATTTGAACACCAAAAGCAAAGTACAAACCAGACCCAGGATGGGCCAGGAGCCCGCATACACCAGAGTCACAATAAGTAGGGGCACAGCAACACACCCATCGGCATGGCCAATCCGTCCCATGCCACATGTGCACAGCACACAGTCCCATTGCCAAGCACACACAACTACAAATGGTACAGCCACACACACGCCTCCGGGAAACCCATGTACGAGATTGCACGAACTGTTAATGTCAGACGACAAATACATACTTCGCAAGGTGCAACACAATAACAAATCTCATTCTCTCCACAGGTGACGAACTGCTGGATGCTGGGGATGGAGACAGCAGCCAGCACAGCCAGCCTACAAGCCCCCAACGAGGACACACGGATGTGGAGGATCTGTCCTCCTCTTCGGACACGGACCACCAAGCAGGCCCATCTGGTGTGGCAGGGCCCAGCCGCTCCCCAGGACCCCTCCTACCCACCAACCCATCATCCAGGGCTGCTGAACATTCCCAGCCCCCTGCTGCCACTGTCGTTGCGGCCACACCCACGGACATTGCGGCCACACCCACGGTCATTGCGGCCACACCCACGGTCATTGCGGCCACTACCACTGCCGCAACCGCCACCATCGCCGCACCGACCACCACCGCCGCCACCACCACCACGTCTTCGCTGGCACCAGCCCCAGCGCAGGTGGTGGCCCGGCCGACTGGATCCACCCTGGGAGCCATAGCGAGGACCGTGGTGAGCAATGTGGCTAGTGGGCAGG